>UYYA01000306.1:0-73290 GCA_900624975.1 Angiostrongylus costaricensis
CAACCGAGAACTGGCTTCCATTCTTAAACATCCAAATAAAGCTCTCAGTAAGTGGCTATTTAACAAAATGGTATCGCAAGGCAAGTTGTAAAAACATTCTGGTTCACTGCCTCTCCTCTCATCCTTCACACATAAAAAAAGCACTTATCAAAAATATGTATCGTACGGCTAAAAATGTGTGTACAGGAGAAGAGGAAAGGAAGGAATCGCGAAGCCTGGCACGAAAAATTGCCATTTCCAATGGCTACGAAGTAGAAGCCACTCGGGTTAGAGGAAAACATTGGGTAGTTTCCCAAAATAATATTTCAGACGAAAGTAAGATCCCCTTTAAGCTGCCCTTCATATCAAATGAAGTAAGTCACGCCATTAAAAAAGTGCTTAAGAAAAAGTGGTCTTGAAAATTATGTAACGATTGTTGACATCCCACCCAATACCCTACGCCACCAGTTAGTTCGAAATCGTCTCTATGATCGTTTGTACAGCTCAGAAAACTGTATGATCTGTCCTAACGGGAGAGACGGGGATTGCAAGAGTTTAGGTATAATATACTTGATCTCATGTAATGCATGCGGCGAGGAATATATCGGGGAAACGGGTAGACCACTTTGTGTCCGCATAAAAGAACATCTAGATGGAAGAGCTAAAATCCGTCTAAATACTATTCTAGGTACGCATAGAGCACAAAAGCACCACGGCGATGATTTTGAAGTGAATGTGCGGATCCAAGCGCAGGAATCAAAAACATCAACGCGCAAAACTCTTGAGGCGTTTTGGGTAAATTTCAAAAAACCAAAGATGAACCGGAAAGACGAATGCCTCACTATCACACGTGACTTCGCGCCCTATTTCAAAATGATATTTTGACCTCGGGGTGCGTCGTGCTCCCACGACCCCACGTGAACTGCGTGTGGGCCAGTCCCACACGTAACATGACGGTGAGTGGCCTTTCTGTTCAATATGGCGTCTATTTGAAAATTTTGAAGTTTGATCTTTATTAATATTTTAACCTTTTTTCTCCACCGAATAATAAAAATATTCTAATATAAAATACGTCCAGGCTCTGAGGAAGGCGAAGTCACCGAAACGTCAGCCATCGACCAACAACAACGACAACGACAGCGACAACGAAGACCTGTACAAACCTCGCGTCAGCTTAAGAAGATCAGTTTATAAAATCATATAAATAAATATAATGAACACAATTATGTCCACCATTTGATCGGATTTGATAGGTGAACAGTCGTGCAGAGTCCGCCACCGAAAGCATAAAAGCCAGACATCTGAAGAGCTCGTCGCCGGCTTTTGTTAGGACAGTTCTGGTGGCTTGTTCTCAAGCGTTACTTATCACAATGCACGGTATCTAATGAATGGAAAACTAGCAGGCCCGTTATGCTAAAAAGAAATAAGGAACACGTCATCGGTAATTTCCTCTTCATCAGCCTAGCATTCTTTGTCTACAAGGGTTTTAGTCGAGTCGTTATCAATCGAATAAATTTTTGGCCACAACTTTGCGCTAGATTGTCAATGGGAGAAGGTGTATTGACTATTTAGGCCGAGGTTAAATGAAGGGTGTTTAACAATATTATCAATAGAGTTCGACTATCATTAATCAAGCAGGATAAGTGGTCGCGAATTTCGGCTGCGTGTGCGAAATTATTTGTCGCTTAGTCGTAGAGAGACAATGTTCTTAAGAAACGGACTTACGCCTGATGCTTCATTCATGCTAAATGTAACGAGCATCTCCAAATGTTCCAAAGTTATCTGAAAGTGAGTCATCGAGTCAATAGTTCGTTTCGCTTAGCTCTAGAGTGGAAAGAAGGCGCTAGTTCGGGTCCATGGTCATGCTTCCTCCTTTTGCCCTAAACTCTTTCTTCGTTAACATACGTGACACTTAATAAATGTGAAAGAGGTTGTTTCTATGCAAAATATTAATCAAGATTCCTATCACGTACGTTTCTAACATTGATTCCAACTAATCGTTAGGTGTACTACTTTGGTGTCCGGGAGGTGATAGTGCATAACTGCAACTTGCAGTTATGGTTAACAAAGACTAGTTCTATCGGTTTGATTTCTTTAGTGATACGCCCCAAGGTCGTCAGTGTTTTCTCAGTTAACTAGTCAGCGAGTTCTTTTCTCTCGATTCCACGCCTTCTTCATTTCGCTTTACACCCACTATAGCTCTACCTTCGTTCTCAGCTTAGGCGACAATGTTTTTAAGCGATTTTTTTGTAATGTGCAGAGGAAAAGAATCTTTTTAAAGGCTTTCCGTAATATCTGATACAACTACAGATTTCGATGTTTTTCTTCAATAAGCAAACACGAGGTTGTTATTATAGAATTAGAAATTCTATAATAACAACCTCGTGTCTGCTTATTGAAGAAAAACGAATCATCAATCAATGCCGAGGTTAAAAGAAAGTCGGTCATGAGGAACAACTCCAGATTGTTGTTCAGTTTGTTCAGTAAGATGTTGTTATGAATGCTAACGGGTTCAAAACAGGAGAGTGGAGACTGATGTTCACAGCTTCTTTAAATCGCCACGAAGGGCCTTCTTACATTCCTGTTTCATCTCTGAATTTGTCGAATCATTACATGCGAAGTTGGTCTCTACAATGAGTGGTGACATCCACAAAATAGAAAACGAGGTTATCTTATGAGACTGATTTGCTACGGATTCGTCGACCTTAGGACGACCAAAGAAGAGGCTTGCTTGCTTTGGCGTGACACCACTTTCTCTTCCGAACCATCAAATGAAGAAATATTCAACAATTATCTTCCAATACTAGAACATTGTCTTATATTCTCTATCGGAAAAGTGGCAGAGTGTTTTCCAGCTGCTTGGCTATGTGAAATACAACCACAAAGATACTGAAATTTGAACAAAACTCGGAACCTCAGAGCAGCTTCGAACTTGCGATTACCCCGGAAAGGTAAGTCAACAATAAGGGTTCGAGTGAAGCACACAGCTCGGCATCCTTGTCGTTATATTTCGCATAAAACCCCGCCATGGACAAAGAATAGGCAGTAAATGAAAGCTTAACCGCTGTTTAATGATGGTTGTGTCGACCACTGAAATTTTTCGTAAGTAGGAGTCATTTCGCTTTCTACAATATAACGGGAGCCGAACGTCAACGGAAATATCAATTTATTCAGAACGTTTGCTCATATAATTAGAGGAGGAGAACGATTATTTCACAAAAGATGCCTCCTATCGAAGTGAATATTTTCTCTAGAATGTCCTCATGTTAAACTTTTGTCTTTTCAGATGAAATACTTAGTACTGCTCGCTCTCACTGAATGTGCCTTAGGAATCGACATCATCGGCCGAACACAATCAGCTGCGGTTTGTCACGAACAGTCTTATGTATCATAGGATATTCTCGAAAGCGTATAGTCTTTCCACTGTAAACCAGTCCTGTAAAGTTTTTTCCCAAAATTTTTCTCCAGTCTTTCATCTACCTGTTCGTTTTATTGTGACGCAGATTCAAAACTAGTTTCCTTCCTATTTTTTGAACAGTCTGCAAAAGCACCTATTCCTTCCATCACAGCTGAAACCCAGAAGGAAACAATGGTGAACAGTCACACCGCACAGAGCAACACAACATGAAAACAGCTACCATTTGGGAGGTTTTAGACCGTTGTCTTTGCTTATAGATAACTTTCCAGCACTAGAGGAATACGCTATTTCGGCGGTGTTGGTAGAAAATTCTAGAGTTTTACAAAATTCTGTGGTAAAGAAGAAAAGCTGGAATAAAAATTTTACATTTAGGCTCGAGGCAAGTTGACCTGTAACGGGAAGCCGGCGCCTGGAGTGCGTGTAAAACTGTACGACTCGGACAGTTAGTTTATTATTACAACAAAATTTTATACATAACAACAATGCAGCCTTTCTTCGGATTCACTTTGGCGAGTGGTACAGAAGGATTAAAATCATTTCTGATCGCATTCCATAAGAATACGCAAACAAATTTTGTTTCCTTCTGCTATAAGTCGTTAATAGCGCAGCTTACACAATCTTCACCATTTAGAATCATCCACCAAACTAACACTATAGTGTCCGTCACCATTTATGTTCTGAGTATCAACAGTTGCATCCACCTACGTAGACACTCGTCTACTTTCCTCGTCGAAACGGTACCTTGTTTGGTTAGGCAAGAGCTTTCGTGAAATCCTGAAAGTGCCGGCTCAAGTAATTTCGCGGTCGTCCACAACAGATAGTCGACACGTTGAATCAAAAAAGATTTTCCGCATAGCGACCAGACTTCTTCTCGATTAGCATCAATTTACATCGTTAGTCGGCTTCATGATGGAAATAACAAACTTCTTAGCTTGTCTGCTTAATCTTGGGAACAGCAGCACACCACAATCCAACACCTGAGAAATGCGGGATGAAATCATTATTTTATTAGATTATTTGAATCGTCATAGCGTCGCTATTATCAAGATAATATTAGGTAGTCTTATTGTTACAAAGGAGAGTAATACAACAGAACTAGTACCACCTATAGATTTTTTCATCAGATTGTATTACACATTAACAATTATGTGTATGGCCAGTCTTCTCGCACTCCATACATCTCACACACTTATAACTCGCTCTCATATCTCATTCTTCATAAAGATGTTCTGACTCGTATATGATTATATCCACAAGAAATATGCTAGAGATCAAACTTATGGAGAGAAGTGGATGAAATACTTTCAGAACAGATAGCCACTTTACTTCATCGAGGTTATTTTGTTTCTCAAGGAAACAGCTCTAGTTTCCTTGTATACCTAGTTGTATTCCTTCTCTTCTCACAATATAATGAGTGGATCGTTTGGCGACTTCAGATATATATTACGAAGATGCTGATCGGTAGATTTTTTGAAACACTTTGGTGATGGAATGGCATCACACCTTTAAACACAGACTCAACCGTTGTCAACACAGGCGTCATTCGATCCACCTTCGAAACGCAACACGGCATTTTCACAACAGTTTAATTAAGCCTATCAGTGCCACTAGTTAACCATCTTCTAACCATCGGAAGCGTTACGCCTAACCTTCTATTTATTCCGCCCTGGTTTGTTTCCAATATTGATTTGAACTTTCTTAGTGGCTGTTTACTTAGGAGCAAACATTTTTCATGAATTTAATCTTCTTCTAACCGATTCGTAAACTCATAAATTTTTCTGGCTCCTTTGGATCGCGGTGGTGTTGCGTAAAAAAGTTAGATGAAGAGGAAGATACCGTTCGACAACTTCCACTTCCTTTTCTTTCACCCACACAACTGTACTATAACCGCACAGCCATGAATATTTCCGTCTAGAGAATATAATGTCAGCAGTTACCTTTCCGATTAAAACTTAATAGTGGGCTTCACCAGACGTTTTATAAGGAAAGAAAAATATTGGTGTGTGTAACGCAGTAGTTAGAGGTGTTAAACCATATGCACGTGGTCGTTGGTTCGATCCCGCGCCATCGGTTTATCAAGGCCCGCCCACAGGGTGTCGAAAAATTGGTTCCCGGATTTGTCTGAGAGGACCGCAGTGCCGTATTTATACATCCGCAGGCCACCAAAATTCATTGTGTAGATCAGGCACTTAATCACTTTTGCGATGATTGACGAAGTCGAGTGCATTGCGTGTCCCTCAGGGTTGATCAATCCCAAGCACTTTATTCTTACTGAATACAGCATTTTAACACCAAAAACAGTCTTACTTAGGCCTCCCGTGGTCGGTCTATGAAAGCAGAATAGAGTTTCTGCTATGGCGAATGCTTATCCTATTCGAGCAGAGCTAAGGTGTAGTACAAATGATGGCGTTTCTGGGAGACTTTCATGAGCGTTGTTGCAAACTTTCTATCGTTCAAACATCCGTGATCTTATTTATTCGCTACGTCGAATCCCTTATCTAGGTCATTCATATTTTTTTTGAAAGGCAACGTACATCCACACGATGAACTACTTCTAAGTGAGTCCAAAAAGAAGATTGAGACGTAGCGCCAAGCAAACGCTTTCATATCCTTGATTTTCAACTTTTTGAAGAACGATTGGTTAGTGCAGAGGAAAAGTTCTGTGTTAAAGTACCCTACGGCAATTTCGTAGTACGCCGCGCTGCGGTAGTACGCTTACGTTCACTGAGAACTGACTCAATGATGGCATTGCGAACCACATTAAATGTGCGCTATGGCTCGCGCTTATCTAAAAGGCTCTTAATGCCGTATTAAAAAATACTTTATGCACTTTACAATTTACACTTTTGCTGTTATTATTGCAAGTATTCGGGCGGAAACGACTTTGCATCGGATGTTGTTCAGTGCTGATGCTTGTTTCTATGCCTGTGCTGTCGCTCACCATCATTTTGCTTGATAATATTTCAATCCGAATACAGAGTGCAGTGAATATCTTAATGTCTTCGGCAGCTGCTAATTTGCTTCACTAATTCTACACTTTTCGGTCTTTTGGTTTCCCTCATAATTAGATTCGAAATATTAGCCTTGAGTAAACTATGAAGATTGTACTAGTTCTGAGCATTCAAGCAGAAGTTGTTGATTCACTCCAGACCAGCTCTTATCGGGTCGTCCTTGATCAAGAAATACAGGAAACCACGCACCTCTAAAGAACAGTTTGTGTAGACTTCTTGTTTCTTATAGAAATTTAGAAAAGTCATCAATAAAAGACAAAAATATGGCTTATGGCAAAATGAAGGTGGACGATGTTTAGACAGTTTGCTTCCTGGTGTAGTGGATACTGATGACCTGATGGCATCGGGAAAGACGGACTCCAATGGAGAGTACACGTTGTCGGGTAGCACCAAGGAGATCAGCGGCATTGAGCCCTACATTGCCATTTACCACGATTGTAATGATGGCATCAAGGTGAGAAACCCTAACTGATTTAGTCTATCATGGCTTTAATCGAATAACCACACTGAAGTGGTAAAATGGCCGTTTGCCGGGTTCTCCATCGGTTTCGAATCATTTCCCTACCAAGAAAAAAATTCCGACCAGTTTTTGCGCATCTCCCTTTCCTCGTAGACTAAAACCAACTAGTCCATGCTAGTCCTTACTGGTTTGCATTTAAATGATCTAAATATGCCGCTGGGGCGAGTGTAGCGCAGTAATTAGAGGTACCCCACAACACATTTATTCTTTGATTCGTTCCGGATTACTGGGGAGGTTAAACCGTCTAACCTTCCGTGGTTGAAAAATCGGTGCCGGACTCACTTGTGAAGATAAAAGCACTGACATGATGCACAGCAGGCATAGGTCATCATTACATAGACCGGATATGTATTTAGTGATCTCTGCGATGGTTCGTAGAGTCGAATGCATAGCGCACCCCTCATCGATTTATCAACACGGATACTCTTCATAATTTTAAGCACAGCATTAATTAAAAATTATGTTCCATCATATTTCTAATAACAACGCTGTCCGTCTCATATGCAAGGTTGAAAGCGTTTCAATAAAGCACCGTGATCCTCAGCAGAAATAAGTTTAATCGCTTAAATGGGCGTAAAATTTTGTAGACTTGCCTACAATTCCAAAGATGAGTATCATTCCAGCCCTGCCAACGCACGTTTCGAGTGGGAATTCCCTCAAAGTACGTGACAGTTGGAAGTAAGCCGAAACTCACCTACGACGCCGGACAACTGGAACTAGCCGGCAAATACCCGAAGGAGGGCAGAAGTTGCCTCAACTGAAAAGCATAGATGCCGTTGCTGAAATCATGTCGAATAAAACTGTTTTAGAGTGATATGTTCACACAGAAATCACCCAGACTACAAATCCTAATGAACAACAAATCACAAATCAAGGTTTTCCCTCCATTGCTCTATTTTTCTACAAAGGCTGCAGAATTATTGATAGGAGGCGACTAGTTTAGTTTTAACCTATGGACGACAAAATGAGTTTCATGTGGACTACACGTAACCGGAACGAAATTGCTGTGCGAAATTCGAGCGCCTATAGCTCATGTCGTGGTAAACTTCATTAGTTTTGATAAGAACCATTGGAATCTGTACCAATAGATACAAATTAAACTATCCCATAAAAGTGAAGCATCAGAGTCCTGAAGTCCGCAAATCGTTCTGTTTTTGGCCTCTTGTGATCGTGGTGCACAACACAGAAATCGCGACTAGACAAGTGAGAGAGTTTGACATGACAAGGCAGTGACAAGTGAGAGAGTGACAAGTGAGTGAGTTTTTGGTCAATCAAGTGTGATACCACTGAGTAAGACAAGGTGTTGCTCTCAGAGGAACTGTTTAAGCTAGCTACATCCTCTTGAAAATGTTTCTCTTTAAATTCACTTTTGTTACTATTTCAAGAAGATTATTTACAGCCTTTGGATCATTGATCGAAGCGATATTTTCAAGTTCTCAATTATCCCGATTGAAGTTCCTCTATGAAACAATTATGACTTATTCTTGTTAATCTTTAAAGGGAGCTAGAAAAAGGAAGGAGTGGAGGAAATGCATAGGGTAGTCCAAGCGAAAGTAGTGAACTAGAACACATCAGGCGTAATATGAGGGGCAAACGCAGTTGTTCCAAAACGTTTATTAACATATGTTTCAAAGAAACTGATAAGCAACGCAACAGAGGTGTTTGCTAGTCAGCTGGCCGACAATGCTCTTCGATCGGTAACGGCTAGCTACCGATCATCATTGCTGCTTCTCATTGATCAAGCTATTCCGTTGCTGATGGCTCTGCTCCTTCTAACATAACCCGCTTTGCAATACCCGTGATTCCAGCTTCCTCTGAGAAACTCACGGCCTCGAAGGAACTTGTTCAGCATATTTTTTTCCCATTAACGCTACGTTTCCAACTATTCAAATCGCCTTTTTCACATTTATGATACTGTGCTGACTCATGAGACTGTTAGATCAACATTTTACAAGGTGTTACAAAGTAATATCAATTACTGTCGTTTAAAGAGTGGTATGAGGAACAGACACGACAATCCCATGACCGACTTTCTATTAACCTCAGCACTGATCAAATAATTCTTTATATTCTTGTTTATCAAACACTAGGTGTTACTTTATTCTTTATTCAAGAACAAGCTGACGTTTCGGCGGATTTCACCTTCTTCAAAGCCTGAAAAGGTCAAGTTGACAGCAATCTACCCGGCCAAACACCTCCATAATCAGTGAAAACGCCAAACCAAGATTTCAATCACATTGGACACAGCTCTTCACACTCACCACTTTCTATGAGTCTTCCACTGAGTATGTCGTGTGAATACTAACCGCACAGAATTCGCATGAAAGCGTAATATGCCCTTCCCATCAGAATAACAGGTTTATATACTGTCCAATATCACGCGTGATAATGAGGCATTCTTCCCTGCGGTTCATTTTCGGATTTCTGGAATTAATCCAGAACGCCTCGAGAGTTTTGCACGCTTGTCCTCGATACCTGTGCGAGGACAAGACACAGACACAAAGACACCACAATGTTCACATTTTTTCATAACCTTGCAGAACATCGATAAGGAAAAAAAACGTGAGCGATCTAAATTCAACCCTTAACAGGATTCAGTGAACATCTGTGACTCATATTCTCTAGTAGACAAACTGAATCAGCTGTTAACGGCTCTAAGCCATTGTTTGGTCTAACACTCGGCGATTACACTGTCATAAACTTGCGCCGTGTCGACCTGACTCACCAGCCACAATGAAGTCGTCGTTCTGTCGATGACGACTGTTCACGGAATCCGAACATCTAACTGTTTTTCTGGGAAAATCAGTGGTTGTTCGAGCTCACACGATCGTCTTAAGCTGGTGCTCTTCTTGTCTTTAGCATTGGCTACCAAACTATATTTATTTTCATTTTCTTATCTTCACCACAGTTCTTTACAGTATCCTCCACTTTACCAGTCATCATCTATAACAATTAGTGACATTGAAGCATATCGTCTTTAACAGTAACAATTGCTTCTATTCACTTTTGTACATTGGAAATTTCATTTCACTGCCTATGCTGTCGTAGCTTTGTCGCACCACTGCTTCCGTCGGGTCGAAGTCTATTCCTAAACATCTTTTCAAATTAAAAAGAAGCATAAAATATTAAGGCTAATGAAATGAGTTCTGGCACTCTAAATAGTATTTCAATTTTATAACCAAATTAGAAGGGACATTTAAAACAAACAGAGCAGAATAGGAAACGAAACAAGCAAAATGATTCTTCAACTCTTTGTCTTTGTATGGTGCGCTCCTAATTTTATATGTATATACGTCAAGACCATTTAGTTAATTTTCTTCTTCAATTTAGAAAGATACAGACGAGTCGAAAACATTGATATAAAGAAAAAACGATGAGGAAAGATGCGAACCCTAAATAGATCCACCCTCTGACAAGGGCTTTGTGATTTCCTTGATATTGTTACTATGAGACGTTGAAGTTGAGCTGACGACAGATCCTTTGTCAACTTCTATCGCTAACAATTCTGTCTCCATACAACTTAGCAGATTGTTCCTGTTACATCTGCGGTTGAGAGTATTCCTCAGAAAGAAGTATGACTACGAAGCATCAAGACTACTTTTCTTTCGGAAGAAGGTCATCATTACATGAAAAAAGCAGATCCCAACGTCAAGAGAATTCGCATCTGATTATACTTAAAGTGTTGTGGCTCCGCAGCGACTAGCACTGCCTGTAGGAACACAAGACATCGTCTCAATGTAAAACCGAGCTTTTCTGGTGCAGCAGAAAAGATGCCTCAGCGACATCACTATGGGCCGAAATATCCTTTTTTTCTTTAGTTTGCAATCAGATGGAAAGATGAAAACTGTTCCGAACGAATGCAATTCTTAGTTGTCGCTAACCGCCTATTTGCCCTAAAATTTCGTATTTTACAACGAAGCACAAAAATTCACCAATTCCATGGGCGTTTTCAAATTCATTCTGAGCAGATTTGTTTTTCTCAACATTTTAACGTAAAAATGAAGAACGTGGCAACAACTTTTGTAAATGAATGGTTAATTCTATCATGCAAAGACTTCCCTTTCCAAACGGCTCGTTTTCTTGCTCTTATGAAATTCGAGCACTTCGTAAGAACAAATAATTTTCTCACCAACGCCTAGGTTAACCGAAAGTCGCTCTTCAGAACCGTCATGATCCTGAGAAATTTGCACGACTCCGGACAGCTGGTGTCTGCGGTGGCGAGCAAACACATTGTTATCCTTTCCGGGGGCTAACGCATTCACCACCACATCATACGAGTCCTTAGTTTCGCATTTCTCTCTTAAGTATTTAGAAGTACTACGATCAAACATGATTACTTCGTTTAAAAATTGATAGCTGTTCTTTCTAGGAATGCGCTGTTTTCTCGTACTTGTGATATTGGGCTATGTAGCTGCACTTGAAATGTTTGGAAGGGACCAATCGGCTTCGGTATTTCTTTTCCGCGTTAAGAACAAAAAAATTTCAGAGTAAAGGCAATGAAATAAAGTTGAACGATATGGCAGTAAATAAACATGGAATGAGGAATCAGCAGAACGTAACAACCTATTAGTACCGGTGGATCAGCACTGGTAGTGCCATGATTTTAAACCTGGAAGGAAATATATCGATTCATCCTAATTGAATCAGAAAAACAAAAAACACATGCAAACTCATATTTAGAGAACTTACTTTAAAAACTTCCAGGTAAAAGGCCAGTTGATGTGCGACGGTAGACCGGCGGTCGGAGTCAAAGTGAAATTGTGGGATGTGGACAGAAGTGAGCGGTTCCATTTCTTTGGTTGAGATATCAATTTTTGAAACCAAGTTGCCATGTCATATCTTATTTATGAATACCCTCAAGCAGATTTGGGTAAGTGTATATTTCACATTTCGTAAGCCCAGTGATATTCCCTCTTACCCGTCATGATTTCTTTTTGATTATTAGTGGTAACGGAAAAACCACATGAAGTGAGAAGAAAATTCAAATTTAGCTGACATGGACGATTTGATGGACGAGAAGTATACAGATACAAATGGACAATTCTTCTTATCCGGTTGGACAAAGGAGTACACCACCATTGACCCGAAGCTGAGCATCTATCACGACTGTAACGACGGTATCAAGGTAAGACGTGAAATCACCAGGTACTTTCAATTCAATTAGTTTCCGTCTAATAATAGTCTGCTCCCATCTAAGATCAAAGGCAAAGCAAAAGCCACTACTTCGCCCAGCCGATAAATTCTGGAAAAATCGAAAATCTATGGCTAATTTCATTGATGCTGAGATATTTGCAAAACTCCGGACAGCAGGTGTTTGCGGTGGAGAACGAACGCGTTATTGTCCCTTAAGAGTGGTAACGCGTTCATCACCACACCATGTGGATCCTTCGTTCCGCCTTTATCTCAGCTTAACTGGGTTCATTACCGATTTGGGCTCCCCAGATCAATCCCGCTGGCGGGTTATTGCTGATAGCCGAAGTCGATAGAACTGCTGAAAGAAAGGCGAAACGAAGGATCCGCATGGTGTGGTGATGAGCGCGTTAGCACCCGGAAAGGACAGTAGCACGTTCGTTCCCCACCGCAAGCACCTGTGGTCCGGAGTTTTGCAAATATCGCAGCATCATTGAAGTTATATTTCGCAATATACCCTGCCATAAAAAAAGAGGAGGCAGTAAGTAAAACGGTTAAGATCTATGGCTAGTTTCTAAAACCTTCGCTTTTACTGAGGTTACTATGGCAGTTATTTTCTCCTATCCAGGAATACCGTGAGAAAAACCGCCAAACGAAGTCTAACGTTAATTAAAAATGATTAAACTTCACGATACTTAAACAAAAATCGGTTTATTATGCCGTATTGTAAAACTACACATTTAAGCCGTGTTCTCGAAAATTCTCCATTCTCATTCCTGACAGCTATGTGAGTCATGGAAGAGTATCGAAGAAGGTACGTATCTCTGAATTTTAGCATCTTTCTGCCTCAAATAGAGTGAGGGCGCAGTCCTCAATGTGTGTGAACAATGACTAATTGAAGAGTGATGATTTCTAGACCTATGATGCCGGAACGATTCAGTTGGCAGGTTCGTTCCCCGGTGAAAGCAGAGACTGCCTAAATTAGATCTTGCAGGATAGCCTTTGTACTAACAGACACACTTTGCCTATCTGTACTAACAGATACTATTTCTCTCATTTTATATGAAGTATATAGAGCACACACAGAATAAACGAAGAAATGAGATATACGACGTAACCCACGTGACAAATACAACAAAATCGAAGAAAGTCGAAAAAAATGAGTGGTAGTTTGAAACACAACCTCATTGTGTTATTCCGTACCTTATACTAGCCATACTATCCGTAATATCTTATATTCCAAGTATCCCAGTATTCCATAGCCTTCTATTGAGGACGAAACCATATTCAAATCAATAGGTGTGAAAAGAGACAATAAGATAAAGCAATGACTGGCACTAGTCTACCGATTTACTAAGTCAGTGTTTTAATCCTCACGAATAACTCTGGTGAAGTAAGCGATTTGTCAACCACGAATAAATATGGTGTGCAGTACTCAACCAACGACCTCATGGTATTGCAAGGCACCATACCTTACTTTAACCACTGCGGTTCATACTTCGCAAGTATTTCAACGAGTATTGCTATAACATTTTTCTCATTGAAACTATGTAAGACCAATCGTCTACACTACAATGGTGTAAGGGGAGACACCTCTAGTCGATGCCATACACGATCGCATCACTAGGTTTTTATTTTATTCGCTTACACGACCTGTCCTCACATTTTCTGTGCCGCCAAACACAGTACCTTTTGCAGTGCGATTCGTCTCCTCTATCCATCGTCCATTCGGAGGTTCTCGAACTTCTCACAGCTGGGTTCAAATGTTGCTTGAAGAATGTCTTCTTTATGGCTCGTGATTATTGCAAATACTACCACTGCTCCGCCCACCCTTACCAGCAGGTTATAAACACAACGCAGCTACGACCTTCATACATCAAGCTGCGACAAACGATTGCAGAAAAGATGCAATCATACGGATAACTGCAAGTGCAAAAATCGGTAGCTGATGCTGATGAGTCGGATCCTGGAAAGTGTCAAAAATTTAGTCGAAGTCCCACGCTTTGTCAGTCATCGCAATGCGAAGGATGAAAACAAGTATGCGACTACTTTTTTGCACTTGATAACACCATTCTTTTCATGCTTCCGATACACCAAATCTACACATCTGCTTCCCTTAACCAGACTTTCCGAAGCTAGGAGTACAACATGTGCTATAATTCAGCAAAGCTGGATAAGTGCTTAACTAGACGATTCGATACTGCTCCTGAATTTAGATATCACATTCATGGAACTGCATAGTGATGAGATTGGAATTTCTGCACGACAGGAAGAAACTATTAGACGGGTGTAACTGTGGCTTCTCTTGTAGTAGCATTTCTTGAACAAGGAGACCAAGTGTTCTATGAATACGGATCACTTTGTCCTATATTCTGTGTTAAAAGAATAAAACGGCAGAGCGTTCAGCGTTTATGAATCCCCTATAGCTTATCCATGTACTTGGCTCCGTAAAGCATCGTAGAGGTGAATTAAAGGCTCACACAATGAATCTCGGTGGGTTACGGATGTATCGAGTAAGTGTTGTTATCTTTCTAGACAAATCATGCATTCATTTTATAACCCAGAAGGAATGGGAGTCTCAGCTTGGAGCATGAGACTAAACCAACTGTGTGTTGCAGAACATTTACAACAATTGTGTTACACGCACCTTTTTTAATTCCACGTGTGAGGGTGGTAAAACAATCCCGTATCTATAAAACATTTGCCAATTTCGGTCTTAGCTGAAGAAGGAGACGGCAGTAAAAGGCAGTATTGCAATCTAGATGCTATTTCAATTATACGGATGAAAGGTATTACTAACACTTACGCAGAATATCGTATCATTCCTACTTGTTTTCAACCCAACTCATCTCATTTTAAAATTGTAGTGGAAAACTTGCGGACCGCAGGTGTCTGCGGTGGGGAACGAACGCGCCATTGCCCCATCCGATGGGTAACGTGTTCACCAACACACCATGCGATTCCTTCGTTTCGCCTGTCTCTCAGCTAGTTTTCTATCGACCAGTGCCATCAGCAATCACCCATCAACGGGATTGTTCTAAGGAGCTCAAATCGGCACTGAACCCTTTGTTTGTGGCGGTGAACGCGTTGTCCGCCGGAAAGGGTAATAACGTGTTCGATCCGCACCGCAGACACTTGCGGTCCGGAGTTTTGCAAATATCTCAGCATCATTGTGGCTATATCATACACAATACCCTGTCGTAAAAAAAATTTTTAAAAGGTGGTAAATAAATAGCTAACATCGTAATGGAAAATTTTGATAATATACCTTGAAACACTTCGAGCACTCGTAAGCATATGTGACTATTCCCGACTAAGGAATTTTCAGACACGTTATCCTCTCACTGACGTTACATAAAAAGCAAAAATGGAGACTATAAAGGGGAATCATTAACTACATGACATATAATGACTTAAATGTGCTTGTCTTAAACGTTTAAACCAGATAGCCTAGAAACGTCCTCTCCTTATTTGCGTGTGACGTTCAAACACTGATAAGGAATATATAGCAAGAATGTACGAAAACAACACCAGACAACCGTAAGATGGCCTGTCTGACCCTAATACTACTTAAAAACCCTTAAATATTTATTGTATTAATTAATGCACTACATCCACTACTAAGGAAAACCTCCAGGAATTTATGCGCGTGACGATATTTTTATTCCACGCGTTCACCACTGTGAATCCTATACGATGCATGTGGTCCGTACAGCATGCCAGAACACGGACTGCCGCTTTTTTCTATATTTTCCCTTCTCTTCTTTTTTGGAGTTTTTAACAATTGTCGCCTTTTCTTACATTTCACCTCAGTTCCTCGATGTACTTTTGGTGTTCCCTATGGCTTCTTACGGAATTTTCTAAAAATATTGCGGAACGACTCTTTCCCGTTTCTTATAGTAAAAACTAAATGGCTCGACCTCACATAAGCTGACGGCTTTTGGTAATCGGTTTTGTAACATTTGTCAAGCATATTCGTTACCCTAAACCGTCACGACAACTGACCATGGTTACTAAATGGGAAAGAACAATCATCGACTTCTCAGAATTCCAAGATTCACACAGTACAAATCAATGTTCGAGAGTTTCCGAAAGAATATTCACCAAATGCTTCCGAAACAGTAATCCGTTAGATATCGGCGTTAAGCATTCTATAAAATTTACGTATTCGTTACTAACTGTATGCTGAGAACCACTATCGATGTTATTATTTTCCTTTCCCTTCTTCATCGCCATATCCTACAAAACTTTTGGCCCACTCTTTCTTAGCCTGTAATAAATCTCAGAGAAAACAATTTTTGGTTCAGTTTTAATGCTCAAAAAATGAATTTCTTAATCTTAAGTTACATCATCAGAAGACGAACAAAACTCTATCGTCGGTCGACTTCTCCTCAAGAGTAGACAAGGAAAAACCGAAAGCGCTCAGGACAATACGAATATCTGAACAAATTGAGTCTGAGGATAAGAAAAAGGAAGATTATGATGAGATCAGCAATGAGTGCTTGAAAAATGTGATACTTTGGAACTCTAGATCTTCGATAACAGTCAGTATAGAGTGAGTCGATTCGTTCTGCTCAAATGGAGGAAGCCATCTTTTGAAAGCATTTATGGATGAAATTTAGAATAGGTTTGTGAAAGAGATGAACAGACATGGCCTAGATAGCGTACAGGCCCTTTTAAGACGTTGTTCGAAAGGAAGACCTGTTTGAATGACAAGTGGACAAACATTGAAAAAATGTACTCAGCAAGGTTATCCAGAATTTGGAAGAACTCGCCAGAATCGAAGCGGTATAGTTAACAATACCATAGATTGTAGATGTACATTGTAATGCAAATTTCGATAAGCACAACGTTAACATGCTCAGTAGAAAACTGTCAAAGGTAGAAATTTTCACAAAAACGATATATAAATAGATATGCTTCAAAACCTGGTACTCCTAAAAATATCTGAAAACGAATCTCGCATGAAAGAAAGACTTTTAATCCCTGTTATTCTGGAAAACAACATTCCTCCTAAGTTACACTACCCTCGAATTATACATTTCATCGCGTTACGTCAGCTTGTTAGTAAATCTACCAGGTCTTCGATTTCAGAAGGACAAAAATTTCCAATATTAACCTGAGAAATTTTTTACTCATCACTTTTTGAGGTTCTTCTCAAGAGCTTCCATGGTTTGCTTAATTTTTTCCGATTGTGCAAGAACACCTGCTCTCTCGTAAACATCGTCGAGGTCGATTCCGGTGATATCAAGACTCGGAGCATGCTGAAAGGATTAGTAAATAAGCTGAAATCTTCCAATCCAATACAAACTGCAAGGAGACAAACCGGTTCTTCTTTTCGAAGTTTTCTGAATTTCTTCAACATCGTTTTTATGTCATCCATTTGGGTAGGTTGATGCAAATCCAGATCTAAATTATGGCAAGAGAAATGCAAAACAAGAAAACTGCTCATCCAAAATATTTTTTCATTTCTTCTCAGAAAACGGATAGATTAGAAATGTTTTCAAGACCTACAACAGATTCTTTCCAAATGAATCGAACAACCACGTTTGTAAACTAGACCGAAATGTATGATATAGATGGGGAACGACTTCACCTTTCATATGAGGAGTGTATAAGGTAGAACGAGCAGTATGTAACGTTACACTCTTCGTAATTGGCATGGATAAATCATCATCTAGAAAAAGTTTTTACACCCTGACATCAAAGACACACATTTCCCAGGTATAACCTCGAACGAGTCATAGGAAATCAAATAAATGCAAACCTTCTTCATCACTCGATACACAAGGTTGACCAATTTTCATTCGACAATCAGCAATCATTCTATAAAGGCTAATATAAATGACACCTTGTTATATAAAGGATAAAGAATAAAGCTCTCGGCGTTGATCGATTCCTGAGGGATGCTTCAGGCATTCCACTTCATTTCGATAAGCACAACGTTACCACGCTCAGTAGAAAATTGTCAAAGGTAGAAATTTTCACATTACATCATTATAATACTATATTATCATCATACATAACCCGAGGTAATTGAATGCATATCTGGCCCATACAATGACTCGCGGTGGCCTACCAATGTATCGAGTCAGTGCTGCCATCCTCCCAGACAAGCCTGGTAGCTATTTTCTGACCCCGAGGAATAGGAGGGTTTGTGAGCCTTGGGCGCAGGAAGCGATCCCATGTGTATTGCAGGGCGCCTCTGACCACTGCCTCACACGCCCCTCTATCTTGTTATATACGTCGTAAATTTGAAGCTAACACCAAGAAAAAAGTTCTCTTCTAGAAATCGATTCTAATGCACATGGAACGTTAAAATGACATCGAAATGAGACTTGAAATCACGAATATAGTACGAAACACTGACGCTTTTGTTCGCTTCGCTGCCCGCAATCGAATTCGTTCCATGTCGTTACGTCTTTTCAATGCTTCCGGGTCCATAGGCTGTCGAGAAGGAGCGCATAGAGCATTCGTTGACATGAGATGTTGCAAAACGGCCTGTATTCAAAACGATTTATAAAGCGGGATATTCTGCGGGAAAAGGAAGACACCATGCCTAAATGCATTTTCAGGAAGAAAAAGAAAAGGTTTGAATTCCATTATCAACTTCTTCAGGAGACTCAACTGAAGAAAGATTAGTCTTTACTACTGAGAACAGAAGCCAATAGAATGGCATGCTACTTTCTTATTGTGTAGCGTACGTAAAACTCACTCTATCCTACAATCTAGGAGTCACAATATATAACTTTCTATCTACTATTATTCCCTCATGGTAGGGTAATATGTGAAATAAAACCACAACGATGCTGAGATATTTGTAAAACTCATACCCAAGGCCAGATTCAGCGCCTGGGTTCAATATCGATTTGTGCTCTCCAGATCATTCCCGTTAACGGGTGACTGCTGATGGCACCGTTAAGCTAAAAAACTGGCTGAGAGAAAGGCAAAGCAAGGGCCTCAGTGGTGCAGTGGGTAACAAGTGGCCCCCGTAAAGGTAATCACGGGTTCGAATCTACCCTTGGGTAGCGATTGCATCTAGCAACCACTCAGCTCTGTTACCTTGAGAAAACAGAGAGTTTTTCATTAACTCGTATAAGAGTACAAGCAGATATACGAAGTCTTTGCTAAAAAATTTGCAATCTGAAACAATAAGAAACATGCTGCATTTCGTGGCACCTTTTGTTTCCAGTTCATATAATGATAAACTGCTCGACTGGAAACGAAGCAGTACCTCAATATGGGCATCAGTAAAAGAGAGTTTTAATAAGTGGGAAAACAGTGGAATAGAAAGAACTGCAGGGATATCGACGAAAATCTTCAGATTTGTGCGGGTTAGAGTGTTACGTGGGAAATTCTAAAGCGTTTAATGCCAGTCGAATTGGTTCTCTTCGAAAACCTGGGAAAGCCTTGTCGAAGCATCCCGAGGCCTTCACCTCACAGGCAATCGTCACCTGTGCATCAAACAGGTGCCTGCGCTTTGCGAATTGGATTCCTTTGGATGGCAGTGAATCTCTGTATATTGATAGAAAACCTAAAGATGACGTAGTGGGCAGTTTTTTGTCTCGCGGAAATCCTCTCAATACACTAAAGCATAACGAGCTATATAAAACCAATTACATCAGCTAAGAATCTACACAAAATAAATTTTTCTATGAGACGATATAAACTCGTTAAAGCACTAACATCTCTCAAAAAATGATTCGCAATGTACACACAAAATAGACGGAAGTCAAGGTAGAAATCCAGTCAAATTTCCATCTTCAATTTGCGGGAAAAGTAACAAAGAGGGACGAAAACTGATTTCGATCGCAACAGTAGGAAGATCACAGCACAGCTGGATGTGAAAAAACAACCATTCGCGCGAAACGGAATAAACAAGAACGATGGCCAGATTCGTAGCCGAGCAGGAAAAAGTGAACATCCAGTGCAGACTTGATAGCGATTTTCGAACATAGTTAAAGTACAATCGAGACAAACGTCACAAACGTCCGATTTACTCATGATCCAAAACTATGGTACTAGCAGTAAACCTTCCTTTATGGAAAGAAAATGCTTTGGAGCTCAGAGATATGCTAATGACCAATGCCTAGATGATGGAACGAGGAATGCGAACAGTGGACTTTGTTAAGTAGATGTAGATAACACTAACATTTGTTCCAATCATTAGAAGGCCACTGAGATAAAGTCATATCATCTAGGAAATAAGAAATTATCTTGAAGAGAAAAAAACTCACATGACGAGATTTCACCAGCTTATTCAGCAGACTCATGTGATAGAATCTGATATAGTGGTCGTATAAGACTCTATTATTATCTCTAATTTGATTCTGTTGAGAAGGACGATCAGGATTGAACCAGCCATCTGAAAATTTTTCTCAAACGCTTTCAAACCAACAACAAAATCAACCTACCAAATCCACTGAACGAATTCAAGCTTGCACTAGATTTCTAAGATGAATGCATTCTCAACCTACTTTTCAGCTTCGACTGCACTTTTTCGATTGGATTTCCGTGCACTAAGTCTGTCCGTTTCGTGAATGCATACGACAATGCTTGCTGTTCTTCGGCAGCATTATTGATCGGTGGCAAAAATTGCTATAATTTCCTTCATTGATTTTCGTTTTAAAGCTAAATGAGACAAATTAGAGGCCTTTAAGGTATACCCTGAGGTGAGATCTGGCCTCTTCCGATAAACTGTAATAAGTCTCGGCAGAAACCACTTGACGAAAAACATATTCCTAAAAGAAAATTAATTCGACTATTGCAAACAGGCGATAAGCCAGAACTGAAGGAAAACCGCACACTGTGGACTAAGATGCTCGGCAAGAGAAGTAGGTCCCCACTGAAGTTCACTCGTGTCACTTCTGCATCCGCTTCCTTGTACAACGCTAAAAACAGCAACGACTAGTAGATTTAGAAGAAGAATTACATCGTTTTTAAGAGCATTTGACCACTGCCTTCCAAATCCAGCTGAGATGTCTCTCCCAATCCACGTGTTGTTTGACTACTGTCAGCATTGGACTCTGGCAAACGTCCCACTACCTAAATAACCTCATACAACTGTAAAACTTCATCGAAAATGATTGCACATGTAAGCAGCCAACAAGGGTATTTATGACCCCTAGCGAACAGATAAACGCTGGCAACTTGTATCGCATGGCCATCTTTTTAAACACGAGAGATGCACAAAGAGAAAAAATACCTGGCAATGAGTGAAAGGGATATTTGTACTCACTGTCGGGTGGCAATTTTCTTCGCATACTGTCCTCAGTCATTACTAATAACCAACCGTTGAAGGTACGGACGAGCGAGGTTTACGTGAGAAAGGCGCGTCATTTGGCCGGTCCTTCAAACGGCGCGGTGGTACTGCTGGAGTCTTGAATTTGTGATCATCTTTGAACGATAATGACAAAGGCAGGTCGGATATACAAGTCTGAAAATATGTTTTCTTCTGAAACAGAGTTAGCCCTACTTTTAAACAAATGTCTAACACAATCCTTCCAACGGTTTACCGCCTTATCATGGCTAGGTGTTCGTTGTTGTCGGGCTGCGATGTACACCGGGGGATTCATCCTCCCAGCACAGCCCCCAAACTGAGGAGGCTGGCGTGTCCACCAGGAAGTCCAGCTAAGAGTAAACCGATACCAATACTAAGACCCACCACCGCCCTGCTATCAAACTAGTCGCATGGTGGCAAACCTCCCACTGATCCAGAAGGGCGGCGACTACCTGTGGTGGTGACAACCTGGAGAAGACATTAACTAGGTTCTCAGGACTCTAGGGAAGCACCAGTGGCTAAATCACAAAAACTCCGAAAAAATAGAAATTATGCTAGGGCCTGCGCAACCAGTAAATACGGGCCATCCACGTACCAAATTAAGTAAGTAAGTGTAATTGAAGAGGACATAATATTGTGATGAAGATGATTTAACATATTACAAGTGTAAAACCAAACACAAATAATATGGATGTTTCTAGTGGAACGTTGACCGGACTCTATTTTAAGAACAACACGAGTGACACACTTTGAGCTTAAACTTAGTTGAAGCCCAAGAAAACACAGCGTGACCATTACAGAGACCTCATGAATCGAAAAAGTACATTTTAGTACTTTAGAGCCCATCGCGTATAATGCGTCCAAAGGATCGTTCCGAACTACGTGTTCGAATAAGTAATTTGTGCTACCGTAAACAACCAATTAGATCTAAACGAAAAAAGCAACGGCGGCTAATATCACCGACAGTGTATGACCTAAGTGAGTTAAGAATCATCTGAAAATTGTAAGAACTCACCTTAACGACCTAAATATTCTTAAACACTTAGCACGTTCAACGAACTCCCGTTAATGACCTAAACATTCCTAAACTCTTCGCACATCCATCGTTAGAACTCCCCTTAACGACCTAAACATCCCTAAGCTCTTCGCATGTTCAGTGCATACTTTTTCAATAAAAATGCAGAAAATGAATGGAGTAAGCCTAGAATCACGACTTATTAGTGAATACAAACCATATTTTACTTGGACTGATTGAACGATCGTGTAGTGCTCTGTTGGTTCTTACTAGTATTATTTCAGGATGCACATCTATTCTAATTAGATTGGACCCTCATTTCTACTGTTACAGAATACGGAGGTTGGCTCTCTACTTTCCACTAGTACGTTTAGACTGGAAATCACTCTACCGTGCTAGTTATCTCATTTCGAATGGATGGTTTTATGACCTCGGACTTACATTGTCACCGGCGTCACTCCACACCTCCTGTATCGCCTCAGGCTTCTGATCGGTGTCCGATGTAGATGCATCGCTTGTGCACAAAACACTAACCACTGAAGTGGAACCTTCACTTTTACACGACATTAGGCTGAAAAAAATAAGAAATAGGTCACGTCCATACTAAAACACCATAAAACAAGGGTATAGAATTGGACTATGCAATCCGCATAGGCACAACGATTTCCGACTGCCGTGCCCTACCGCTAATACGTGCTCTGCTGCTATATTTTTGGCATTCGAGCTGTCCAACCCGTAACAATTTGTAAATTTATTCTATTCACTTCAGTATTTGTGTAGTGCAAGTATTTGGGTGCGGAGAAGATTTAACGCCTTAGTTGATCCGCTGCCGTCTTTATACATGGGTAAGCAAACGTAGTTCATTTTGCATCATTGACGAAATAGAGTTTAAAACGGTGTTGTAGATCGAAAACTTACAGGAAAGTACTAGTAAACCTACTTCATATGGAATTCATCTGGATATAAGGCATCGTGGATTCGTTACATTCTCATTTAGAACTCCGTGAGATCAGAGATCTACTGAATGTTTAATCTCGTCCTCGTTATCCATGTGCATTTCCTTTGAATTTTCGTCATGATCCTGGTTCCGACATTCGTGGTTATGGTTGCTTTGTTGATGTCCAACGTCGAAAGATCAACTGCTGAAGAGCTTAAGGTGGGTACCTTTATAAATTTTGGTTTAGTAAGGAGTTGTTTCTTCGGGGAGCAAATGCTTCGTCTTTAATTCGTTGATAATTCAACAATCGTTCACTCATTTGCATATGCAAGAAGGATTCCATTCACTCCCAGTAGCAGCTGCGACCTAAATAGGACCACTATGAATTCCAGAACTTGAAAAAGCTCTGTACTGTTTTCATTGTGATGATTTCCACGCAGTTTCGTGCAGCAGATTCCTGTGAAGGCAAGAATTGAATCCATAGATGCTTTGTAGTTAAGGTGTTCATCGAATCCATGGCTCATCTTCTTGCTTGGGATGTATTCAAAAGCAGTATTTCGAGCTATTTCTGTTCAGCACAAAGTGTACGTAACACACCTGCAGAACTGCGTGTAGCGCAGTGGTTGGAGGCCCCCTGTAATATACGTGGGACCGTTCCCCGCTTGCGTGGCTCACCAAACCGTCCATTCCTCCGGGGTCGGTAAATTGGTACCGAACTTATCTGGTAGGAGAGCAGCACTGGCTCGATACATTCGTAGCCCACCGCGATTCATTGTAAAGGTCAAATATGCATTCAATCACCTCCAACGATGCCAACTGAAGTCGAATGCATGGCCCATCCCTTAGGGGTTGATCAACGCCGAGATCTTTATCCTTTAACAGACCCGCTCCCATCCTTGTTTTTAATAACCACCAACGATTTTTCAATAATTAAATTGCTTGAAAATTTGAAAACCTGGTAATCTTACAAAGCAGAATTTGCTGTGTCGTGTAAGGCGTGCAGAATTCTTTTCGGCAAGCCATTTTAATAATAAATCCGCTGAAGTTTTAAGTTATGGCTATTTCTACCATCATTAAGCCTGACGAATAGAAGCGGAAAGATTATGTTTCGTTGCTACAGAAAATCGAAATATTGTCCTGTAGTAAAGGAAATTGTATGTTTTGGCAAAGACCTATAAGTCGGCTTGTTCTAGTGGTTTTATTTAAATGAAAGGTGTTCACGGTGAGCTTGAATCTGTTGTTTTAAGATGAGCCCATTATTTTCGGACATTATGCATTGTGAACAATACAAAGCCTCTGTTAACTGCGAAAAACTTAGCTCTCAATTTATGTTCACTGATCACTAGGAGTAGAAGGCTGTGGATACCTTGACCGACTGTTATTTCATTTGCAATAACTATAATTGACCATAATTGTTTTATAAAATGAAAGAATAAAACTTACGACCTTGATCAACCCCTAATGGTGCGCCATGCACTTGGCTTCATCGAGCATCGTAGAGGTGAATGGATGCATGTTTATCCCGTACAATAAATGACTTGCATTGCTCTACCGATGTATCATGTGAGTAGTTTTATCACCCAGGCAAGTCTGGGCACTAATTTCCAGTCGCACTGGAATTGCATGATTGGTAAGTCCGGGACGCGGTTCGAACGGAGGCAAACCTATGCGAGTTGCAAGACAACTCTGGCCACTGATGTACACACGCCTGTGTTTCATCGAATATGCGGATATTAAAAGAAAACGTTGAAGTGTACTTCACGTATCTCATAACATTCTTGCAAAAGGCTTACAAAATGTGGTTGGGTTGTGGACAAGTTTTTTTCACCACCATACACGTGAATTGTATATGTACCAAAATCGCGAAAGGATAGATGTAGGAACATAGAGAGTACGCTGAACATGAAAATCGATGGTAATGAGCACAAAATTGCGCGAAGAAGTCGAATCATAAAGGACAAAGCTTAGTAGAAAACACGTACATGTTTTTGGTGGCGAAATGGACCATGTGCATTGATTTCAATCTTTACCCACACTTGGCAAAATGGTGGCGTAATTCCATGCGGTCGCGGCACAAAACTAAACAAACTCATGTATGTATTAAGATTTTCTTCCGGAGATATTAGACACGGTAGAGAAGCTCATTCAGTCTCTTATCAACGTTGGACGACGACGAAGTGAAGGTGATAATCGAGGTACCGTCCGAGGACTGTTCGAGTGACTTTTCATTGGAAAGTTTATAAGCCTTGATTAGTGCGTACCGCAGCAAGTGAATTGAGGGCAACGGTGTCACCGTTATGAATTCTGTTTCGCGCTTCTTTTACACGACAGCAACGACCCATTTCTCAGACGCATCATAACCTATGAAGAAAACTAGATCTTATACCACAGTCGGCGATGTTCTGACAAGCGAGTGGTTGAACTGACATGGAGTTCACAAGAATTTTTTAAAGCCTTATTTATTTCGAAAGTTGGTTAATTTCTTCATTTTCGGCAGAGCGAATCATCCAATGAAACGCTTTGAATCATGACGAAACAACCCGGGAAGTAATCGGTGAAATACCAGCATGAATATTGAAGCTTACGTATCCTAACTTCGCTAATATCGCTAATAAAAGAGCTCAAATCGTTTTTATGCGGTGAAAAGAAACCAGAATTTTAACGGTTAATGATGTAGAAGTAGAGCAAGCCGAGATGCAAAAAAGCTTTATTCACCTTACTCCCAATGTATTTTAACCAACCGCTATTACTTTGTTTCTCACAGAGAGCTACTTTCATGGAAAAACCTTTGGCAAGCATGGTTCTGATAAAATGGGCTTCGAGCTTCAATAATTCAGGGCCTTCAAAATCTTATATTATTGGGGCAAATATGTGGGGTGGTTACAAAAATTGTCTGCTTCAAAGTGGTTTTCGTTCCAATCAATAAAGTTTTTTTGGAGTCTAGTTGTGATTGTTTAAAGTTTACGGTCCGAAGGTGAAATTGATTCCTTTTTGACCATGCTAATATGGTATCGTTTCTAGAAGGATGTGATTTGCAACCTGAAAACCGGATTTCCATGCTCTTCGAAAGACCACGAGGAATGTCGCGCAACGAACAATTCCAAAGAGGTATGGTTTTTGTAGTTTTTCAGTCCCTTACGCATAGTTGTGACGCAAAACTCACTTTCTGTTGTAGACTGGTGTGTGCAAGTGTCTAGTTGGGTTTACCAGTGCCTTTCATGGTGGCAATTGTCATCCTTTAATTTTGGCTCCGAGAACTTTCGTTACCTCATCGGGTCTAGCGAACGATACCTCTGTTATGGGTGCAAAGGTTTTTCTCATTTTATTCATGGTGAATTTGTAAAGTTTAATAATGTGTTTATAACATTGCAGAGTGCTCTGAATTTTTCTGTGCAAGGACCCTCGATTGTGCGATTACCAGTTAGCTCTGTTAATGCTAGTGTAGTTTTGTCATACGGAAACTTTCCACATGGTTTGGTTTGAATTCAGCACATTTCATTTTATTGTATGAACAATTTTTGTGCATTATCTTGTAGTAGAAGCTTTGAGAGTCATGTTGTTTCAGCCTGGGATCTGCTAATTTTTTTTTAATAGAAAATTCGTTCTTCTTCCTATGGGAACTACTTGAAGGTGCAGGACTTGCGGTTGCTTTGTCGTATAAACGCCCAGTATTGGAGCTGACACAGGTTTTTATGTGAAATGTTTTTCTTCATCCTTTAGTTCAGGAAACCTAACCCTTTTAAAGTGTGGTGGTTTTGGATTTTTGTCACTTCATTGTAGCAAGAGCGATTGTCTTCCACAGTATACTTCATCGAACTGGTTTCCTCTTGCACTCAAATTTTGATAACCAAGAAATCTTAACATTAATGTGAGAGGTTTGTGTATACGTCTTGCAAATGTTTTTTCCAGTTGAAGCAAGGAAAGATGGTGTTCCGTGTGACGGTTTCAAATGAGACGCATTCTGGTCACCAACAATACACGTTGTTAGTTAAACCTCCAGAATCGTCTAATAAACCACCAAAAGCTGTGATACGACCTGAATCTCCTGTACGTGGCATCGAAGGTACAAGGGTAATACTGGATGCGGGAGGTGCTTTTCTTCTCGAAGTATACGGATTCTATAAGGTTGTGGTCTTTCAGCTTCGTTATTCTTATGCCCTGTTCAGGAAGCGTCGATGATGATAAGATCGTTTCATATAAATGGACGCAAGACGAGGGACCAAGTATTCCTATACAGGCAATGGACACGCCTGTTCTTACTCTTGACAATATGGTTGTAGGGAATTACGTGTTCAGGTTAATGAGAGGTGCAAAACGAAACGGCGTTTTAATCTTAGGTTCTATGAGAGTGAAGATTTCAGTGTTGTCGTAACTGACAGCGAAGGGTTAACGTCGTCAACTTCGGCTCGTGTGCATATTGAGGCTGAGCGTGACGATCCACCTAAGGCTCATATTAACGAGTGTGGTAGTACAGAACACTCCGGATCAATTACAGTTCGTCTGCCTTTGACGGAGCTCAGTCTATGTGGTAACGGTTCTATAGATGATAAGGTGAATTTCCTCTTGTGTTTCTAGATATAACATATTCAATTCTGGTTGTTGCTATACGGTTATACGAGACGATTTCAGGGCATTGTTTCATACAATTGGTTCCGCGTTGACAAATTATCCGAAAAGCTGTCTATTGACACTGCTGGTTTGTTTTAGACCGCATTTTCTTTTACAAGATTCGACATCACGTATTGTTCGGAGCAGTTCTTGCATTCGATTCGTTTCTGTGTAGTCGTATTCTGTGACTCGGTTTTTATATGGTCGTTCGGTTCTTGCTTGAAGATTTTTGTTCTTCTTCTTCATAGAATCCTAAAGTATGTCAGGTTTCCACATTCATTACTTGCAGTTGCCAGCTGTTACGACTTTTAGCAAATCATTTCGTCGCGTCATCCGAGACGAATCTGCTACCAATTTTCCGACTTCGGAGGGGTTGGGAACATGGTGAACCCGAATCGCGGTCGAACCAGAACCCAGGTCGTAGTCTAGTGAGTAGAGTCGCCACTTCTGCACTACCTGCCTCCGACTGTAGTGTTCGTTTTAAAAGAATAGTTGACGTTTCTACGTTGGTCGTGACTTATATGCGGTATTTGAATGGTGAAAAGGTGAAATTAGAAATATCAATAGGAAACGGATTGCGCAGCGCTAATGACATCATTCATGATACAGTTAACCCACTCTACCCAGGTCTGGTTAGACAGAGCCTTGGGCACACAAAGGCTCTTATCCGTCCAAGGTCAAGAAAGCGATGTCAGAGTTATCTGGGAAAGGTCACTGCTTCTGATACACATGGGGACATCCTAGCTTGGGTTTCTATGGAGTCCAGGTATAGTCGAGTCGTCCAGCGTTCAGCGAAATGCGTGCCGAAAACGAAAAATTCGTCATGCTGCAGGCCAAGCTGCGCATAAAAAAAGTTCGTAGACTTTCGTGGTTGATGGCTGCGAGGAAACGAATTTATTGCGACAAGTGCTGGAATCTCCACAGTGTTACATGTGATGTCTGGTGACGTAAGGAAGAAATGTAATTGCTTGTTATTTAATGTAATGTAATGTGATGTAATGCGTCGTATACACTGCTTATGTTGCTCAGGCTCTACAACAAGTATGCTGACGTTGAGGAACATACAAGCAAATGAGCGTTTCGGTCCTTATGAGTTCCAATTGGATGTGAAAGACACGAAAGGACAGAAGGATTCAGCACATATCAGTGTTTTCGTAAACAAGCCTCAGAATGTTCCTCCAGGCAAGTGCAAAATTTTTTCATAGGCGATGTAGAAATTTGAGGTTGGGGGTTTTTTTGTTACAAGGAGTTTCCCTTCCTTTATTAGTAAGGTATTAGTTTGATTTCTTACAGTTGCTAATGCTGGTGGGAATCATACGGTCACTCTTCCTGAATCAGCAATTGTTCTCGATGGGAACGCGAAGGACGATGGCAGCATTGTCAGCTATATGTGGACACAAATCGAGTATGATCTTCTTTCCTGTTCATAGGTGAATTTTCTGTTTAGCTGAACTACTCTACGTTCTGTTAGTGGCCCGTCGAAAGCGTTGTTAATAAACGCTGATAAAGCAAAAGCTACCGCCTCCGACCTCAAAGAAGGGGTTTACCACTTTGCGCTTGTTGTTGTGGACGATGGAGGTTTAAATGGAACCGCATCTACATTTATTTCCGTGGAGCGAAGTAAGTTTCTCGAAAGCCTCCCAGAAACGGGAATCTTTCGCATACTCTTCCTTTACAGGTACAAATGAGCCACCAATTGCAAGAGCGCCTAATGTCACTGTTCGTCTTCCAACAGCGATAGCGGTTCTCAATGCTACACCATCTACGGACGATGCTGGTATTGTAACGTTTCACTGGCAGCCGTTTGATAATGTCCCGGCATGTATGGTAAGTGTGGCGGCTACTTCCTATCGAAAGTAAATACGATATTTCTTCGAGCAGTTTTAAACCTCTTTGAAGATTCCTTTGGACGGTTCCGAGAATAGCGCAGTGATGTTCATTACCGGTTTGGTGAAAGGTACATACTTTTACAACCTCACAGTTATCGATCAGCAGAAAGCAAGCGATTCCATACTGGTTGGACTTACTGTGACTGCAGGTGATTTTCCATTCGATAGTCATATTTTGCCTCAGTTTGATCAGCAGCACAATTATATGTAGTACGGTTTCATTCTGTTTGATCGTAAACAAGACGTGCTATTTTAAAGATGCTTACATTTAACTCGTTTGTAAACAAGCTGTAGGATTGCCGCAGTTTAATTTAATTTAATTTCGAATTGAAGAGTCTCGAAATTGAAACTCTATTAAATGTAATTTCAATGATGCTGAGATATTTGCAAAATTCCGGACCGCAGGTGTATGCGGTGGGGAACGAACGCGCTATTGTCCTTTCTGGGGAGTAGCGCGTCCACCACTACACCACACAGGTCCTTTTCTGTTTTCTGACGACAAAAGATCGATAGAACTAGCTGAGAGACAGGCGAAACGAAGGACATCGTTGAAGTTATATTTCACAATGTATACCCTGCCGTTAAAAAGAGTAGGCAGTAAATAATAAGTTAAAATTTCTACTAAATGTGTTGGAATTAAATCTATTAATCAAATATGTAGCCGTCGTCTCATTGGAAATAAGTGAGATAAGTTAGGATTAAAGCAAACAGTTCTACTTGGATACCTGGATACTTGGATAGCCCATCCTCACTGGTTGTACGGGACCCAACGTATTTCCCATTTTTTGGAGACTTGCTGGTTAAGCCATTGTTGTTCACTGGAATCGCGACGTCATCCTGGCCAAAGTCTGCCCCAGGTCGTCACCACAACAAGCAGTCGCAGCCCTTGTGGATCAGAGGGAGATTTGCCACCACGCGACTAGTTTGATACCAGGACGGTCGTGGATCCTGGTGTTAGTTTACTCCTAGCTGGGCTTCCTGATGGAAACGTCGGACTCCTCAACCTGGGAGACCTCGCAGAGGGATGAATCCTTCTCTGTACATCGCAGTCCGACACTCAGGAACACCTCCCAGTCACGATGAGACGGTAAACCATTGAGAGGACAAACAGTTTTATGACCAACAAACTATTGGTTTTTATTTGTTTCATTTATTGTTAACACTCCAGTTATTTTTAGAATAATTAGAATTTTTATAATAGTCAGGATGAAATAGGGAATAAGAGTTATTTAAGGAGAAGAAGACATGGAATCAGTAGAAATTCTTATGACGAAGGATATCACGGGATGGACTTATCGACTCCGGCGAAAATTACAGGACAGGATTGAAGCAACTTTAGCGGGATCTATCGAGGTATTTTAATTTGCTCCGTTGTAGATTTAATCTCCAACCAAGTCATGTTGCGATTAGTATGTACATTACTAAGTAAATGCATGTTTACATTTATGTTCCTTTCGGAATATGATTTTCTCACCAATTTCTTGTCTAGGAAAGTGATTCAGTAGTTGTACGTTTCACAAAGTTCGAGCTGCTAGCCCAAGATGGCAGGTTATGGGCTGTATTTTACGCGCGAAGTTATTCAAAAAAAGGTGATAGAGATTTCGCATTTACCGTTGTCATTTTTGTTTTTCCAAATACCAGGCCGTTCCTTCAGCCACTTTTTTACTTTTCTACTTTTTCGAAAGCCATTTAGCTTTGCCTTCATATTTGAGGATATTTTCTAGGACAAAGAATTCAACGGAAACAGTTATCAGAGTCAATCAGGGTTGTGAGCGCTCAACGTGTAGTGTCTATTTTACGTAGGGAGACAACTATGTTATCCGAATTCCAAATTTCGGTCATTCAAACGTTATGTCAGTCTAACCACATCTCTTTCTTCTTTCTTACAGCTTTGTTTTCCTTCTCCTTATCATGGCGAAACTCAACATATTTCTAGATTGTAAGTTAGACTGTTCTGGCCACGGAAAATGCAACGATATTTCTAAACAGTGTGAGTGTGATAGCTTCTGGATGGGAAATATTTTCGCGTATTTCATTGCCGGTTTCGTAATCGAAGACTGCGGTGAGCTTCTTTATAACTTTGTAAGAACTATTATTTTCAATCTTAACCTTTTTGTTTGCCGCCTACTATAATTTATAGCTTCAGTCTCAGCTTAACTAGGTTCGTTGCCGATTTGGTCTCCCTAGGTCAGTTCTGTTGACGGGTGACTACTGATGGCAAAAGATCATTAGAACTAGCTGAGAGACAAGCAAAACGAAGAACCCGGATGGTGTGGTGGTGAAGTGCGCTACTCCTTGGAAAGGACAATAGCGCGTTCATTCCCCACCGCAGACACCTGCGGTCCGGAGTTTTGCAAATATCTCAGCATCATCTTAGTTGTATTATTTTTAATATTGCTAGAATAATCAAAGGTTCAGCAAAACATTAAATTCTACTGTGGTCTAACTGTTTCCCGTTGTTTGCAGCGTGGTCTTCACTATATTTCTGGATGATTTCCATTTCATTAACAGTGACAACGATAGTGTGTTTCTTAACGAAAAGAAGATCGCTTTGGAATAGAGTTAACCGAAGACGATTCAAGCGTCGAAAAAGGTGAGCGTGATGCTATAGCTAAAAAATTTCGTAGCCTTTCAAGTGGTACGTCTTTTTTTCTTAAGTTCAGAAGACTATTTTCTTATCAATGTTTAACGTTTTGTTTTCTGCCTTCTATAATTTTCATGGAATGTCATTGGACGACTTGACGTCCATGAATCAGTGGATCACTAAAAAGTTATGTTCTGTTTGTTCATAAGTGGAAATTTATTGACGAACTTAAATTGGTGACTAATTCTAACTTGAAATGTGGATAACCATAAAGACGGTAATTTTTCCAGTTATCATGATCATGATGCACCTCCAGGGAAGTAGTTATGTTCCATGACTGCTACAGTTTCGAGTGCCATGCCAAAAGTTTCCGTAGTCACTCTTACGTCTATCGTGATAATGAAATTGCTTCGTGTTTAAGGTTGAGCATCAATCGACGGAATAAGTCAGACGGACATGTCCGTTGTAAAACAGCTTCATTTTCTTTGAATGTTCTGGTTTCGTCTTTATGGAAAAGGCGCGTGTTTCTACGGTTAAAGTATAACACTGATAAAGTATATTACTAGGACTAACATTTCACTGGAATGTTCTCTGTACAAATGGTAGCAACGTTAGTAGACGATTTAGGAGTTTTTGGGTGTTTGTGAGATGGCCTGAGGTTTATTTCAACAAGTGAATGTGTATAAGGTTTATGAACCAAGCTGCTCTGTCTCTGGACCCGTTTATAGGATTGATAATAGTTCTAACATTGAATGTTGACGGATCGGTAACCACAAGATCATCAGTGAATAATGTGATTTTTGCTAAGTAACCGCAAGGTCGAATATGTTGGTTCAATTTTTGGTTGCGAAATAAGAGGTGCAGCCGCGCTTGTCACGTTGACCTACTCGTTTAACTTTTGGTGCTTACTTTCGAATTTTTTTTTGTGATGATGGACGGCAAAGCGGAACATCTTGAAGATGTTTAACCGTTACCTCGACATCGAATTGACATCGAATAAATGCGAACCCCCCACTTTTGTCGCTTATATATTAAATTATATTTGCTGAGGTTAGGGAAATGTTTTACTGAGTAGATTCAGTGTGAATTTGATCTTTCTAAGCTTTAAAGAACGTGAAACCACCGAAGCATATTGTTGAGCTATTGTAAATAAATAATGTAATAATAACCTCGTGTCTGCTCACCAAGCAAACTGAATTATTCATCTTGAGAAAATGTCGAGGAAGCTCGGCGCAAGTTGAATGACAACCAAGGGAATCGCCGTTTTAAAATATCGTCGGTCTTTTTTCTGTAAGTAGAACAACCAGGTTTCTTGACCATATTGTGACATGCAATGAGAAATGGAACTATTGTGATAACTGTCGACGGTCATCTCTCTGATAGCACTGCGACGAAGCACCACAGCACTTTCCAAAGCCGAAATTGCACCAGAATAAGGTAATGCTGACCGATTGGTGGTCTAAAGCAAGTTTGATCCTGTATTTTCTAAAACTTGGTGAAACCAGTTACAATGGTACGTCCAGCATATCGACAAAATGCATCAGAAACTTCAACGCCCCCTTACTGCTCAACAGAAAGGTGGCAGACCTCTACGATAAAACTTTGCACTACCGACGCCGTAGAAGTCGAACGAGCTAATCCATGAAATTCTGCCGCTCACACACCGCACTAACCAGACGTCCCGCATGCCGGCTTACAATTTATTCATTGCATTTCGACGACAGGTATGCCTCACAAGCCAGGCCGAAGTTGAAACTTCCTTCAACGATTTCGTCACCTCAGAATTATGTACTAATGGTAATAAATAGGCTTGTTTCTCGTTAGCAAGAATGTGTATATTCTAGAGGTTATTTAATTCGCAAACTTTACTCTGAGCTGAGATATGCCATTTTAAAAATACACGTTGAAGCCTAACATTAACTCCTGAATGATTTGGTATAAATAGAAAATAGACCGTTATCTCCCCACTAATGCATTGTACCCAGTGCATCTCAGTCGTTGTGTTAAACCTCGGAAATTTTCAGGTATGCTGCACTCCGAAGTGAGTCGGACGATGTGGAAAAAGAAGCATATCGTCTGCGAAACGGTCTGTCAATCATTTTGTTTTGATAATTTTTAACACCATTGTGGAAGCTTATATATCAGTACATTCATTGTTTTGAAGCCTTATCTATCAATCCAATGACATTAAAATTTAACATCAAAGCTGATACTTAAAGTGGAAATGACATGTGAAGGTCCCATATCCATGTACAACTACCGTCCATCAATGTAAGACGGTCCCTGTGGATCCGTCGTGGTACGATTTAAATATGTTTTTCAAACATCTCTCAAATGGTTTCCCAAAGTTGTCCTTAGTCTTTTTCCGTGCTTCCAAACCAATCATCTAGTATTTCGTAACACCTACCATTCCAACTAGTGCAAATAAACAGAATTTTTAATTATTCGTTTAATTTTCTTTTTACACGTAGGTCCTCGATTAGCGCCGTTGCCTATATCGCGCTCAAGTGAATCACTCGATTCTGAGGGCGATGAGTTGCTACACGTTCCGGAGGGCTCCGATTCTCTTCAGGAGAAAGGATGCTAATAAAAGAAATCATGTACTTGTTTGCAGCATCCAAATATATTTTCACTAGCTCACTATGGTCATGTAACTCAACATCGGGTCATATAACATATCTTCTATTTAATTCTATTAATTCTGACAATATTCTGAGGAATTTCTGATTTTAACAAATCTGTGTGTATATGCTTAATCGCATAGCGATTCTTATTTAGAGTCAACGTCAGAAGGAAAATTCCCTAGTCTTAACACATTTTTTTATATCCTTATTCCCATAGCTGTTCATATGTGGTCCAAATCATTCTGTGATACTATGCACTTAGGAAAATCAAATAAATCTTATTTGTTTTTAGTTAAACTGGAGATAAGAATGCTAGCACGAGTTGAAATCTTGCCAAAATGGTTATGCCCATTTAGACTCAAACCACCATGCCTTAATTTTCAGGATAAATGTGAAATTTAACGTGTCTTCTAAACCCTGAACCTACTGCTGCATGACAGTTCTAGTTGTAAATTCGCGATTATATTCCATAGAGTCTAGTGTTGTTGTACTACAATGTGGTCAAGCTGCCTTTTTTCTGCAGGTCAATCTATTATTAACTCATTCAGCTGGTTGTCTTGACGAGCTAAGAACGTACTCAATACTATGGACATGTGAACACAAAAAAAACAAGGTATTTCGTAAATATGGTCCTACGATATCCTTTACTCATAGGTGAACTTTAAGTTGACCTCTAAGCGTAAGCTATTGACAGCTGCATGGCATATTCTATTTCACACGCGATAGAACGGAAAGGTTGAGAACCTCTGTGAATTCAAAAGTTAATGACTAGCACTTTGCCCATAGACCTCCTTGTCGTACTACCGCCATCCACATAGTGGTAGTCGAGTTTACGTGCGGGTTCTGCTACGGCCTGAGGATATTCGAAATTCCACCATCTTCTACAATGTTGAATACACCCCCTGGTTACATAATACATACACTGTGGTTCACCTTTGAAACCTGAGACCGGATTTGCTCCAACTCTTCATCATAGGCAGTCGATGGCCTCAGTGGGTGGGAGCTTTACTGTTTTGCAAATGGAATTCTATCCAAATATTCGACTCTTGCGATTTAATGAATTTATTGAAAATGCCCTAACGTCCCGAATTTCCTCCGTACTTTTACATGTAAAGATGTTAAGATAGACTGTTGAGTGGTTTAGACGGGTGGGATATATTCTTCTATTGTCGTGAGACATTAGCAAAAATTCCTTGACAAACTTATATGCGCTGAAAAGCATTTCAAACAAAGAAAGCATTTATCCAATTATAAAAGATAAAAGGCACGAAATAAGCGCCTTATTAACCTGTTATGTATATGATAACTCTCTCTAATGAGCTTTGGATGACACACTAAAACCAACGGGTGAAACAAAGATTTCATCTGCAAAGAGTGATTCATCTCCATTCCTGCTGACAATATGTGGTCGTATTTTATGAACTCCTTCAACACGAAACATCACATGAAACGACAATTCGCCTTGTGGTGTTGGCATCGTCTGGTGTGGAGGCTAAATTGTTTTTTTTTTCTAGCCAAAACAAACAACAGGATCTATGGAAGCTTCTGACATCTAAGATACATCTACAGCTGTAGGAAATTTCACGCAGCACCTGCAGGATTTTAACAGAAAGCAGAATTTGGCTTATTATATATGCTCCTGTGCTAAACGAAGGGATGTATCGAAAACGGACAACTACTTCATCTTGATTCTCCAAATATGAAACCAGCACCATAATCAATTCAATTCGAAAAGAAGACGTAGCCAGGAAAATAGTGCAACTTACGCTTTTCGGTACAACAAATGGAATCTTGCGCTGACCAATAATCAACAAATTTTCAGATTTATCTACTGTTCCGAAGAAGCTCGATATTTCTTGGTAGCAATCGAGTGTTAAAATTCCATCAAAGTCGTCTGAAAATTGGAAATTGTAACATCGTTAGTTTAAAAAAATTGCTACATCACTAGTTAAGAAAATAAGTGATTAGAAAGGCTCACATTCAAGTGATGAAATAACTACGACCTTTATGTGTATAATTTCACCAATTCCTACACAAATATCATCTTCGCTTAAATATGGTGTGCCGTTCACGGAAATATCTGAAAACCACCTCAGAACACAAATCAGATACGGTGGATAAAAGCATTGTTGTACCTAAGGATATCGCCGGCAGAACAAGCTGCTTCAAGAGAGACACTGACGATAGTAATGCACCAACTGGCACTAATCCTTCAAGCTGAAATGTAAAAACAAATCTTTTATGATGATCGCCAATGTTACAAAACGTTTCACAAGCCTACATTCATAGCAGGGATCGCCCATCGTATGTCCAAGTGCTTAGCAACATGAAGCTCAAGAGTAGCTCGCAGTTTCTCAACCTAAACATCTGTCTACTGGTTTAGAAAGACGTATCAAAATGAATGCATAAAAAAGAACTTAGAATAACCCTCAACATCACCATCTGAAAACTTAAACGAACTTCAAGTTTTTGCATCATGTGGCTGTCCTTTTGTGTTGCAGCATGAAAAGCTCGTCCGGCAACATCTGAACAGCAAGGAGACAAAAGGGGAACTCTGAAGGAGAATAATTACCGATGAACGAAAAGCACTGTCAATGAGTTGACAAATCATTTGAAAAAACTCGCCGACAGGTCTCTTTAGGAAGCACACTCATTCTCCGATTAGAACTGTAAACCAATTCTGAGTCGTGTTCTGTGCTGTTTGTTACATCGACAACAATATATCTCGTGAATGGACCATCACCTGGCAAAACGTGCCAAGCAGAAACAGTGACTGCAGGCACAACACAAACCGCAATAGACAAACGTCCAGTTCTCTCATAAGTCTGTAAATAAAAACCATGTTAAGTTTTCAAAGCGTGATCTCTAACCCTCTCTTGACTTCGAACTCTTGGGCGTCACTTAGATGGTAAGTAATTTCTAAGGATAGCGGCATTAAACACTCTGAATTCGCTCAACTCTATCGCATTCAAGAAGAACCAAATAGAGAGACAGGTAAAACCACGTTTAAATGGACTATTTCTGTTTAAAAAACACGCAGCGCAACAAACATTTTTGTTCAGTTGAGCAAAAATGAACATCCTAACGCTCAAAACGTTGAAAAAATTGTGGACAGGAGAATTCTTTCCTGTTGTGGGAACTAACAAATCTGCTGAATTTAAAAAAAGAAGGCCGCAGCTTAGGATACTTTGTCACAATGGAACGATGATATACTACTGAGAGAACTTGCGAGGAGGTAACTAAATACGTGAGTGAAATGAGTTAATCAAAAAAGCGTTCTTTTCTTATACCTCTTCTTCGGGTCCAATTACATCAGCTACGTATTGAAATACGAACTCAGAAGAAAGCAATCGACCAGTGTATGGTATGAGGTCATGAGCATCAGTGTCGGGAGCCTCGGCAGCAGTCGATGCAAGTGGCAAAACAGTTTCAACTATCTGGAAGCAGCTAGTAGAGGATACCGTTCCGGACAAACGTTAGATTTCCTTAAAACGGCAAAAATGTCAATAAACCATTTTAACGATGGAAAACTTTAAAAATTCACGTACACAAGCGAATATATATTTATGGAACGCACAAAAGACACAAACACCGTTTGCCAAATGGAAATTTGAAAATTTTGCTAATCTCAACAAAAATCCGCTCAGTTTGGTCAAGCGTTAGTAATCTTGAAGAAATGAAATCAATTTAAAGATGTTACTGATGATAAACTAGGTTAAAGCGGTCTTATTCCTCTGCAACACGTATAAACCATTGGAACGTACTTTGTCGTCATTGCCCTCGTCGTCAGCAGTTGCAGTAGGATCGATACCAAATATTTGGAAACTTATATCTTTTTCTTCAAGTGGAGCTAGTGAGAACGACTCATCATCAGCCTGATTCGTCAGCTCTATCAACGAAGGACCACCAGAAACCTTTAATCCACTGAGTCAAGTAAAAATTGAAAAAAAAAACTGAGAACAAACAACGAAAGGAGAAATTCAAGGTACAAGAATAGATAAATATCTTATGGAATTCCAAGCACAGTTTTTTTCAAAAGTTTGATGGTTAGAAAAATGGAATGAAATGGGAAGTTTGCGCAAGTAGCACACATGGCCTTTATACTTTTATTTGCTTTCCACTCCTAGCATGAATAAAGGAAACCTTGTGCTTAGAAACAAAAGGACCCTGTGATAACAACCTGGTGATTTGTGAATTTCTTTTTTACTTGACTTGACAAGGAAAATCGCAGAAGTTGGAAGAACGGCAGTTCAATAGTGAGATTTTAAGACTGAAGTTTAGACGAGAACGAATTCCGTTCACAAAGCATAGAAACTGGCTCTGACGATCTTTATGAGACAATGCTTCGCGTTACGCTGTTGCAGCATTCTTTTTTGGTTCACTAGAGTAAGCTCACAGTCATATTTCATGGTTATCTCTCACATAGCCAATCCAGTTACCCAAAAAGAGACATCTGAAGCAATGCACTGACCATTACCTAACAATTCGATAGCAGAAATATTGGGCATAAATTCGTAAACATAAAGGTTTTCCAAGCAGACTTTGTGGTTTTACGGTGAAAAGTAGCCATTAACTTAGACTCAACCAATGGAACAACTAAAAAATAACATACAGGGAAAAGCTGAAGTATTCGAGTCGCACTCACCTATGAGGACCCCACATTTGTTTGTCTTTGCAATTTTGTAAAAAGAATTTTAACCTTTTATTTATTGCCTAAAATAAATTTTCACTGCAGGGTATTATGTGAAATGTAACCACAATGATGCTGAGATATTCGGAAAACTTGGATCCCAGGCCAAATCGAACCACGATTACCTTTCCGGAGCCTTACGTGTTATACACTGCATCACCGACGCCCTTGCTTTGCTTTTCTCTCAGCTACTTTGTAAGGAGAGTTAGTACGGGCAATGATCGACACTGAGACTGTCATCTTTCAAGTCAACGAGGCACCCGATTATACCAATTTTTAATCTAAAACGCCCACAAAACTTCGGATTCTTTTGACAAAAAGAATTATACTACGCTTATGTAAACCGCCTAGGTGGTATATTTTTGTAATTTCACACGACCTATCTTTCACAACTAAGGTGCAGACGCCAGCACTTCTCACATACTATTCGTTTCATCGCGTCCATGATCCACGAAAATATTCCAACTTTTTACATGGAGCTTCGACTGCTGCATGAGCATTTTCTTTTCATCTTGAATTAGCTCAATGCTGCTCGAGTGGATTCTCGTTGCAATTCTGAGATACCCGGTTTAGAGCACTCCTACGTGGAGCACAGAGTGATTTGCTCCCGGACAAGTCCGGTACCAATTTCCCGTCCACGGAGAGATAAGATGGTATTACTGTGCATAATCACTATAGGAATGACGTATGGACTAAAGCAGCTACTGAATAGAAAGCGCATTGAAATAAGAATAAAAACAAACTAATTAGGTAGAAATCATATAGTTAAAAGGTTGAAACGATCCAATCTTATACCAAATATACTGGAACCATTTTTCTCTTCAAATGGTTTACGGTGGTAGTAAGCACTAACTTAAAAACTGTGCTATCATTATCGATTTTACGGTCATGGACAATTTCTCGTGTCGGGCCCGTCGGACCCACATGTCACTAGAGCGCAATAATGCGCATTGAAACCATAATGTACACGGTCCATGAGCCTGTTTAAGAGGCACTGGTTTCTTGAGAATGTCGTTCCATATCTTTCTAATTTCTAGATATCCGTTATGTTCTTCTGTGTATGTATGTTCCTATGTTCTTGGACTTCTCTTGTGTGTGATCTAAGTCTTGCACCTGATGGGAAAAAATTCCTCCGTTATTTAACAATGTTGTTCCATTTCGCATGGTTTTGCGTGGTAGTTGAAGTGCATTTCTGTGCCTTTTCCACGTTTTTTTTTGCAATTCACCGATTCTACTCCACCGTCCTAAATGGCTTTTCGCAAGCACAACTCAGAATACCTATCTATAGACCTTTCCAGCATAAAATCTGTGTTCGGCGAGTCACTGACTGAATACAAAGGGTCGTGGAGGTGTCACGTTATCGAAAAGTAATGTGTCTACATGAAAACAACGAAGGAGAAGTAGTTTTGGTCAACGGTGTACACTAAATAATTGTTATAATACTAAAGGTCCCTTCCACGACCACCGCCATTTTCACGTGTCGGACTCCGGACACCGTGTGTCATTGAGGTGCAACTGAGATGCGCAATGGAATCAAAACGTACGATCCGAAAGGTACACCAGCGTACATATTGAAATCAATGCACATGGTAGTGAAAGGGTTACATTAACTGCTCTGAATTCATGCAGATTTTCAACAAACTCTACCTTTGGCTGCCATAATTGGAGACGAATTTTCTTTATGGAAATTGTTGAACTAGTGTTTTTCACAGTCAACGAATGTTTAAACCTGAAAATAAGTAAAACGGATTTAAAACTATTTTACGTATTACTGACAAAGCATAAAGCTCACACTTGTCCGGAATATACAGTTATTTCAGCGCTTGGCTCATTCAAATCCTCCTCTATTGGTGCGCGTGGCAAGGAAGACTCGAACTGGAGAACAGGGAGTGAAGGTAATACTTCAACCTGTATGGAAAAAGTGCAAAATAACGAATTATTTTTGTTAACAAAATCCTGTACCTTTAGCGGCCCTTTGTGTCCATAAAGTTTACAAACGTTCTTTACACCAAAAACTTCACAGCAATAACCGGTAATCGTTAGCAAGCCTGGTGTTCTGAAGAAAAACATAGATAAAGGTAAACCAGTTTCGATAGTAATAACGAGAATAGCGATAGCAACAAAACCTAGGGACGCCTATGAGTTTGATCCTCGCTGGACCAGTACCTTCTGCAGCTGCAGGCAGCATTAGACGCATAGGCACCGACTCAAAAGCACATCCGTCAGCAAGCAAACACAATTCCCTAAATGGGTTAGTATTTTAAAATGAAGTGACTAATATTCGCTGAGAAGAATATTCCCTGATGAGACCTGACAACTAGCTCATGAGGACGGCAGTTGTAAATAAGAATTGCTACTTCACAAGCACAATCCACTACCCAGTATATTTCTGGAATACATTGAAAATTAGCATTGTGATGTAACATTGGAGCAAACGCTCGAAAAGTTCATTCACCATTTGTTGACCTTTTTTGCTGAAATGGTGAATATATGAATAGTTCAGGTTGGCCAACCTTCGCATGTATAACGGTAGGAGCGAGATGAGGTGGAAGTGGGCACAACATGGGATCACTTAATTGGAAGGACGTAAATTTCACACACACCACTACCAAGCAAATACAACTTGACTACTCCGACTAACCTAACCATAGGAAATCTTGTTAGCTGTATGGGTGGAAGGATAATATTACCAACGGGCACTGAAATGCGTTGATTAAGTTGTGGTGTGCTGCCTTTAATGCGAACAAGATTTTGTAAATCTTCGAATAAACGATTCGCTAAAGATGGATCCATATCATCGTAATAAACCTGAAATATATTTTTAGTCACAGGACATTATCAGAGGCCTTTTAAAAAAGGGACAATTGGAATAAAACAATGGTCCTCTACCTGGATTAAGTGGCAAAGGTGACGAATCGCCGCATCAGTTAACTCTGCCCTAGAAGCAGCAGTATATACTTCATGAAGAGCCTTGATTTGTAGATGAACTGGACCTCTAGACACGCCAGTTTCAGATACTTCACGCATGTCTTCGTTTATTCCATACCCAGAAAGGGTCCTACATGAAATATTACGATTTACAAAGCCGCATACTGGGAAAAAAATGTAACCAAAAATGAGAAACTTAGTCGAAAATTCTCTTTGCAAAACAGTCCTCACGAAATGGATATTCTTTAGCCAAAACATTTCATTTATTTTATCTGAAACATACCTATACAGAAAGGGATATACAATGCGATAGTCATGTGGAGTTCTTTGCTGACCGTCGGGAATTTGAAGACGGAATAAAACACTCAGGCGGGCAAAGAACGAACATTTTCGTGTAAAGCCTACCTAAACTTAAGAAGCTTCTCTATCGACAGAGATGAATCACTAGCCCAGCGAGATGAAGTTAATACAAAGACTAACCTCTCTATACAAAGTACCAGAATTATTACAGATGGCCGCCTTGGTATGATTATCAAACCTTGTGAAGCTATCTTCCAAATATTTACTGACATGATCACGATGGAAAGCCTTAAACAGTTGACTTCACATGAAACAGAACATAAATGGTCAACCGAATCCGACGAAATTTGGTACATTTTTCCTATACAATGTGAAAAGAAAGCAAATTTTTTTTGATATAGTGAGAAGTCCTCAGACACAATACAATGCCAACAATTTTTTCACTGGACTCGTTCTTCCGCATCAATCATTTGAGAAAATGTTCGAATTTCTTTTTCACGAGCATTTGGGTGGAATCTGAGGGCTTTTTTACTACCACCTTTTGGACTACCTCTGAGTTACGGGTTCCATAAATAAATATGCTAAAGGATAAGACAAACAAGTACTAAAAGATAAGGCCTAGGAATGTTAACAGAAAGATGCACCTCCATTTCGACATACATTCGCTGATATCGATAAAGTGAGACCGCTTTCATCATACAGTCATATTCAATCATCGCCGCAAAAGAGAACTTTGAATAATTTTCAAGTGCTTGTTCAAATTTTTCAAGAATAGCAGATGGTTCAATCTTCTCCTTAAACCTGAAAATACCCATTCTTGCTTTAAGGAAATACCTAAGTAACATCCCTCTTTTATCAAGGAGAAAGGACTGCGGAATTACGAAAAAAACCTCTCCCCACGAAGTACAGCCCAAGGCATACGAGACCGTCGACTCTCACTGCCTTCACCACCATCATCAGTAACTGGCAAACGTGTGTTTTCATCCGAGCGATGGCGCTGATGACCTAATGACGGTCTAAATATGAAAATATTAGTGGAAAATAAAGCACAAGAAAGGTCCACACCTCAAAGAATACTGCAACCCGGTAGCGATACTTGTAGATGGTCCAGGAGTGGAATATTCACTACAACTGATGTCCCTCATTTGCGTAGGATTAACACTAGGCACACGATACATCGTACTATTTGATGGAAGACCATCGTAAAGGAGTGACATGGCAGCACACGCCCATCCTTCGCAAGCTCCTGGAAGTCTCATAAGGATAAGCTCTGAACAGATCTGCTGTTGATTAAGCGACAAAAACGGTAAGAATATTTTGACTATTTTGCAACAACTAATACCTATTATAACATTCTACATTAATAGGTAACAAACCTGCGAACCACAGCATGTCATTAGCAGTCTTCAACATTTCAATGGAAGCGCCATATGAATCTAATGCCAACTGAGGAAGCCCTGTAAGCATGGCATAGTCTGAGTTCTGCTTTCGTGAGCGACCGATGCATTTTCGCCTGCAAGAACTCATACATTTCTCAGATTTCCACTGAGTTATGAGCTGTAAAGCAGTTACAAAGCAATGAAATATCATAATCATGTAAAGAAATAAATAAACCCGTTGGCTTCGACTAAATTACCCGTTGCCATAAAAGAGCATTAATAGTATTAATTCATAAAGGTTTAACCATCGATTTTGCATTATACTGGTTTCTGAACGCATTTCGTAACAGATGCTTTCCTTTATGAATGAGCACATATATGGTGAAGCACCGTGATGTTGGTTAACACTGGAAAACACATGTCAAATACAACCAATGAAGCGTAACTACAAGAATTTTTAGATGTGGTGTACCAGTAGTGTACTTCCTTTCCCAAGTTTGCCACCCTCAAAGAGACAAAGGTTAACTCGGCGGCATCGAACTGTGGGGGTGCTCGTTACGACGTTGTCAGAGGTGCCCTGCAACACACAGGTTGTCAATGGTTCGAACCCATGCTGCAGGCTCTCCAAACCCTCCTCTCTTCGGATCGGAAAATTCGTCCCAAACTTGTCTAGGAGGATAGTAGCACTGAACTGACACATCGGTAGGCGAATGCAAGGCGCATCCTTCAGGGAGGGACCAACGCCGAAAGCTTTGTCCTTTGCCTTATCACTTGCGGCATACAAAACCCGTAACACAACACACTGCTGTTCAACTTTACAGTGAACTAAAGTCTTAATAAAAAAGTTTGGGACAGTGGAGACTAGCTCAACGGGTCCAAGTTTACGAGCACTTACAATGATACTAACAACAAGACTAACAACGTAGAGTAGATTTCAGTGGCGACTGAAACAGATATTAGACTTGCTATCTGAGAACCCTCGCAGACCACGTAGTACATCACAAGATGGACTGGCCCCTGATGACTGTACATGAAGCGGGCCGCTGTGTCGTCGTTCCGAACCGGTGGCACAACTTGTCACATATAATATCGTCGGTCGAGAAGAAATCGAAAGATAAGAAAGTTCATCCACAAGATGCAGCGATATCTCAGCACTACAAGAAATATACTATACAACAAATACAACGACTACCATCCAACACATAAATGAGGGCGAAAAACAACAGACTCTCAAGCTACAATAAACCAACCGAACACGATAACCACCACTGAGAACTATTGCAAAAAAATGAGGTAGGAAGAAAGTCTACAGTACTTAGGACATTCGAAGACACATCAAGTAAATATTCAATCAACTATATCCGCAAATGGTTCCTTCCTCTCGAGGTAGGTCTGAAGGAAAACGTGTACAACGCGATGAGCACTCATGTTATTGTTTAATTGTGGAATACTGCAGAAGGAAAAAGTGGATAAAGCAAAGAATTAATGTAGTCCAATCGCTAACGAAACCTGATAAAGTACAATCTATGCCCTCAAACTCTAGAAACAGTCATCGACCAAGTGACGAGGGCAGGTTTTTAGCGCTCACTCGCCCAAATGAACGTTCAATGCTTCTGAATGATATAAAGCAGAAACGTTAGCATACACCACGATGTGGAAGATGTGCAGGCAAACCAGACGTCGCTCAATGTTAAACTTATAGTGTGAAAACGCAATGTAACAAAATTCGGAAGACATGGTATGGGCAATTTTCCGCAACTATTTGGAAAAATGTATTCTTTCTTGGTAAGCTTGCACGAGGTTGATAAATATATTTATTTTCGGCTAACGTTTCGACGTCTTCGTCTTCCTCAGAGCCGATGGTCCGAGCCGAGTATTTGGAAAAACAATGACAAATCGGTAACGATCAGTTGAAGCGTACTTGTATGTCTTCGAAGTCTTGTTTTCTACACCAATCCGAAACTTCTCCTCTTCGGGTAAAACTGGACACGGTGGGCATTCCTGGAAATTCATAGGTTATACGCTAAATTTTCGTCTCTAGCACGGCAACCACCACAATCTAATAACTAGCTTGTAAAATATCGGATCGACTGACCATCTTTTCGAAGGACAAATCTAATCGTTTACTTTCCAAAACGAAGTAGATGGCACGCATAAACTCTCGAATGCCCATTTCTAACTCATCAGACTCTTCAAGTCGATGAAAAATGAACACTTCTCGGGAAGAGAAATGTGTAGAGACATCTGCCTTCAAAATGCATCTATTTATTTACTCTTCGAAATATCATCCTTTCGAATGAAATTGGGAATAATAACAGATTATCTATCGAGGGCATACGAATGGAGCACAGTGTGCAGAAAAAGAGAAATCGTACCTCATCGTATCCTAAGAAGATACATCGACTGTCTACAAGAGTTTGAGAGTGGTCATTCTGCAATGAAAATAAAATGTAAATAATATAACGGCATTTTAAAAAGCCACAAAAACACAGTCACTTTCACTTTCTCATAGTTGCTCCGAAGCTCATCAATCGTGGCACCAGTACTCAATGAAGATCTACGACGCTCCGAAGTAAGAGTTGTTGAGCTATCATCGGATGAAGAAGACACCTTACATAGAACAAATCTAAGATTTAAAAAAAGCGAAGATCACGCAAGAAAAGCAAACAGAACCGCAAAGTCGATACGAGTAGTAAGATGATACCCAATTTTTCCATGATATGTCAGCTAACAATTTCTAGGTGGTTGTTAGTGCATTTCATTACATACAACGTTTCTGCAAGGATGTAGGTAGCGCAATGGTTAGAAGCGCCTCACATGGGAACGATATTACGCTTCAGGCTCACCAAGTTCTCCGTCCCTCCTGGGTCGGCAAATGGGTACTGGACCTGCCTTGCAGGAAAGCAGCATTGACTCAATATATCGGTAGGTCACCGTGAATCATTGTAAAGGCCACATATGCATGCAATCATCTCCAACGATGCTTAAAGAAGTCGAATGCATGACGCATTCCTCAGGGATTGACCATGCTTCATCCTTGTTCAACCTTCTAGAGAAAGTGACTTGTTTTCTGTAGACATTAGTTATGCTAGACATCTTTCTTATACACCTGTGTGATAATGCCGTTCAGCAATTGTCAGAAAGTACGATTCAGATTAGGAAAACGTGAAAACCAATTGTGCTCGTGCAATACGTACCGTCGTTCTTAGCGGACCTGCAGATGTCGATGGCTGAGCGCAGGCCACACCGATAAGCCCCAGCACGCGTCTGTGAGCCTACAGCAGTTGCAATGAGAGTTCACGACCGACGATTAGAATCGGAAAGCGGAAAAACCTGTAGCTCTCCAAATCTGGCAAGTTCGGGATTCACACTGGTTACGAAGTTAGCGTGGAATATTCGTCTAGGATTGTCACTCACTGAAAAAGATGTAAGAGATTTTAAAGTGGCAGAACATCTATGGGTAGAGAAATAGCCTATAAGAAGACAGTTATTTAACAGATCCGATACTCAGCAACAATGAAAACAACGGCAGTAAAACATCGAAAGCTGAGAAGTTCATGACTGTGAAGAACTGAAGAGAAAAGGTTCTCTACCGACCTTGTATAGAACGTTGTCGGGCCAAACGATTCACAATCCGATTGAAAACAGTGGCGTTTCTGGGTCCCACCTGACGGATCAGAATCGTCGCCTGTTGATGATCTTCAATAGAAGGCACACCATCCATTCGGCCCCTTTCGCTTAGCACAAAACATCCACATCCAGGTCAGCGGATGGACGAACACTGAAAACGAACACTCATAACAAGCCGTAAGGCGCACGTTCTCAACGGAGCGCGCGAATGGCTGGCAGAGAGACAAAGTCAGTCTTGTGCCAGTACTTATTGCTTGCCTAGCAATCGATTTCGGTTGAAAACGTATGGGTTGCATGAGGGTACATGTCTAATCTACCGTTTTCGAAAATGTCGAGCACTTCCAAACATATCGGCACCAAAAGTTTTTAGAGTGTATTAATAAAAGAATAAAGGATAAAGCTCTCGTCGTAGATCAATCCCTAAGGGATGTGTCATGCATTCGACTTCATTAAGCATCGTTAGAGGTGATTGAATGCATATGTGACCTATGCATTGACTTGCAGTGGCTGCCATCCTCCCAAACAAGTCTAGTACCAATTTACAGACTTCGAAGGGATGGAAGACTTGGTGAGCCACGGGAGCAGGGAACGATCCCAAGTGCGTGCTGCAGGGCGCCTCCGACCACTGCGCCACACAGGCCTTTAGAGTGTATTAATAGTATACATTTCATCGCAATCCTCCCAACGGTTTACCTCCCCATCGTGGCTGGGAGGTGTTCCTGGGTATCGTACTGCGGTGTCCAGCTGGGGAATTCGTCCCCCGGGCAAGGTCTCCCAAGCTGAGGAGTCCGGCGCTTCCATCAGGAAACCTAGCTAGGAATAAACCAATACCAGGATCCACCACCGTCCTGGTATCAAAGTCGCATGGTGGCAAATCTCTCTCTGATTCACAAGGGCTGCGACTGCCTGTTGTGGTGACGACTTGTTGAGGCAGACTTTTGCCAGGATGACGTCGAGATTCCGGTGAACAACAATGGCTTAACCAGCAAATCTCCGAAAAATGGTAACTATGCTGGGGCCCACACAACTAGTGAGGACGGGCCGTCCAAGTATCAAGTAGGCAAGTAATTCATCGCAATAAATGAAGCAACGACTTAGATTTAATAGCCTGTCCGTAAGTAGTCACATTTTCATTCTATTATATGGAGAATACCTTCGTACAAAGTGGGCGTGTAGAGTAGTTGTGGTTGGAGGGTTGGGAGCGACCTGCATAACACATGGGATCGATTCCCGTTCACCAGGTTCACAAAGCCTTCCATCACTCCGGGGTAGACAAATGGATACCGGCTCTGTCCGCGAGGACAGCAGCAATGACTCGATACAACGGTAGGCCACCGTACTGTATTGGCCAGATATGCCTCCGATCACCTCTAACGATGCTTAATGAAGTCAATTTCATGGCACATCACTCAGGGATTGATCTACTCCGAGAGCTTTACCCTTTATCCTTTTATCTTTGTATATTCACGGATCTACCACGCAGATCGATCTCATGCCGATTAATCGCGAGGCAACGAGGATCACTCCATCGTACGTGGTCGATCGCCGGCAAAAAGGGATATCTGCTTCTCTGAGAAACAGCTAGATCAGAGAAGTGCTCCATATTTCTGCTACGCCGATTTGGCACGTACCTTCTGTGTTTACGAGCACGTATACATGAATGCATGCGTGGGTGTGTTCTCGTTTATGCGAGTTTATTCTACGAGTCAGTTCGGCCTGCAATCAATTGACTGTGAAGTATGTGGGACTCGGTTAGGAGTTCCCTCCAACAATTGAGCTACCCGTCTACTGTAGGAGACACGAGTAAGCTAACCGTCAGTATACCCAGCTCCACTTTCATAGCACACCGAGCTATACGCGAGCACCAAACGCTAAAAACAGTAAAATAAATGGGCTACATTCCCTTGAATCCGAAAAGGCCATCGATACGCCGGCACTAGGTAGGACGAGTGAGGAAAGGCTGATAGAATCTTAGGGCAATTCTAGGTTGCCTAAACTTGGAAGGACTAAAATCACGATCTTCAGCTATAAAGCAGGTTCACTTGCATCCAAGTCCTCGATAGAAGACTTGCTCATGCAACAAGAAGGATAAGGTACGACATCATGGCCTGGCCGAGACGAGAAGACGCTACCCATTCAACGCCGTCCATGGCACCGGAGAAGGACTGTTCTTCGAAACATGCGACATTATAGGCGGCGGCGTCGGCGTTCCCGTCAACACGAGTTTGCCCATGAACAATGATTCATTCGACAACTAACAACCCGAATCGGACGTTTACGATTAAAAAGATGTGGATCAATACCGGCTTTGACAGTCTTCGCCGTTAACGCGCTGACATCGAACTATGACGAAGAAGAAGCCGAAGCGTTCTACATGGACTTGGAGTTCTACAGAGAAGACCATACATTCTTCAAGGTCACCATTGGAGATTTCAACGCAAGACTGGACCAAGATTTATCATGGCGACCAAGGCCATCTATCTATGGCAACTCGCAATTCCAGAAGCCCCACCCTTAACGTTGGAGGTGGGAGTCTCCCAATGGAGAGTACCATAATGAAATAGACCACATCATAGTAAATAGATGGTTTTTCCTAACCGATGTCGCTGTTGTCCCAAAATTCTACACGGGATCAGGCCATCGTCTCTTCGTGCAAGATTCTATTTCTCGCGGAAAGGAGAGAAAGCCGCCGTATTTAAAGAGCGATACCTCAAAACTGCCATAGATTAGGAATTATTCGGTTAATCAGTCGTCCCTTGGGAAGATGCCGTTATTGATGACATGGACGAGGAGTACGATCGGCTCATTCAACACCTTCATATTAACGCAATGAAAGCGGAGAGTTCGAAAGTCATCAAGAGACGTCAACTCTTGAAACGCTCGAGCTGATAGACCAGCATGGAATCGTACGAGCTGCAGGTAACCGCGAACTAACGTCCGAACTTTCAAAACATTGCAGACAAGCGATAAAAGAAGATCTTAAAGGGAGAAGAGCAGTATTAATGCTGCAGAGGTTGGGAAAAGCATTCGCAAAGCTCACCGAAGCTTTGCGCCAATTACAAGATCAAGATGATTGCACTCCGATATCCAAACGGAACAGTTACAGCGTTCAGAAAAGCAATGGAAAAAATCATTCACGAATACTACTCAGATCTCTTAAATAGCTACATCCACCTTCCCTCATATGAAATAAAGGAGGATGGATATGTTGTACCACCGGTTCTCCGAAATCTCACATGCTACTTCGTCGATGTAGAATCAATGAGCACCACGTAGTGAGACGACAAACATCACATTAATTCTCCTTTTGAAAAACAAATCATTGGAACTCACTTCGGTCACAGTAAGACGAGGAAGACCAGAAATCCGTTATATTTCTAACTAGAACAGCAAAACGATGAAATAGATAATTAGGAGGGATGTACAACGCTATGCCGTCACAGTAATATTACATCACATTCGAAATTGGAATTAGACGATGTTAAGGGCAACATGTGGGAAAAATAATTCCTTTGGAGCTCGCAGAAACTGTGGAGCTCCGGAATTAAGAGAAAGAAATAGGGAAATTAATGCATCAGCGAATGTGGGAAAACTCCAAAGAAACTGTCGATAGAGGATTCGACGGGTATTATGTGTACCTGACCTGGAAAACAGCGACAATATTTCTTGACGGTGACACTAAATCTGCTATTAACCAAAACGTAGAGAGCTATTCACTAGTACTTAAAACCCTTTAATAATAATATGAAATTCTTGACTAGCACATGCCAAGGATTGTCATAATAGGGATCACCCACGGACAGGAAACACAAGGACGTTATGTGGGAAAATTTCTGGATTCCTGGGTTACACACACAGGTAAGACGTATTCTTTGACACAGTATACAACGTCGTTTTCTTGTTCAGCAATCACGAGGATGTTATACAACATACATTTCCATACAAAAACACATACAGTGCAATAGTAGCTAGTATCGCTAGTATCATAATCCAATGCCGGGGTTAGCGGAAAGTCGATCCTGGGAACTGTATAAAATGTCAGCGATTCAACAGCCTGCCTTACAAGTGTCCCGAACGACTTGACCTACCCAACAAAGGATTTTGAAGTGACGTTCTCGAAAGCATCGGCTTAGAATACCTTACTCCACTGAAGGTTGTTCAACAAGACGCGACCAAAAGTAAGTGATGCAGAGCCATAATAACATTTGTGGCGATGACAGTCGTACGTCTTGGCATCGTCTCCATCTTTCCAACACATCATTACTCTTGTTCTTACGCCGTTTCTTTGGTCGACGTGGTATGTCCACCTCATTAATGAGTGACAAAGCTCCGACATTCATTACTGGAGAAATCATTCTCACGAGTGTCAGCAATCAATTCGGAACGAGCCAATAGTAAAAGGAATTCACGGAAGGAGTAACTGCGGGTTCGAATCTGGGCTGTGGTCTAGGTTTCTCAAATATCTCAGCATAACAGTGGTTGTATTCCACATCATTCCCTGCCGTGAAAAATCATAATACGCAGGAAGTAAAAAGTTAGCATAGTAGAAGGAGCACTTTGCAGCTGAAAACAGGGAGACAACTGACTCTATCTGCTCCGCTGTAAGGATGTTTACAAGAAAGACTTATAAAATCGGTGAGACACACCATTTATAAGTCACTCAGAACAGCAATGTTTTCAATGGAGCATTTGTCGATAGTAATAGGCTGAAATCAAGTTGCTCCTAAATACAAGACGATTCCCAAACTGGAATCGGTCTCACCACTGGAACAGGTACTCAACCCTATTAGATGCCATCAAAATGTTTTAACTTCCTTATCAGCAGGACTGGATCGGTGGAAAAATAATTGACCCCTCTCACTTTCTAATAGACCCACGAATTCTTCCAAGAACAAATCAGCAGGTTGTAACATCCTTCAAATCGTCCACTGAGCACACAGCAAAATTTCTGCAGATTGGATACCTCACTATATATCGTTGCTATGCGAAAAGTATCAGTACGGACAGAAGAATAAGAGGAGTTTTTAATACATGGCCAAGAAGAGTGACTGCTCAAGAAGAAAACTCACTTATTGGTCTACCAGTCTGTGATTTTTTTATTGCATATAGACAGGAACTGCTTGGAGGTCAGCTTGGCTTTGCTTCCTGGTTGAATAACTATTGCTTGGGAGTAAATGTTTGTTTTCGAAGTGCTCAAGTTGTGTTAGTTAATTCGCTCAGATACTGTTCGTACCACTCCCATCTTTGCTTTCTTTATATCACGAAATAGACTTCAATTGTTCCGCTTTCTATTCACCGAGTCCTCATTTACAGAAATCTCTACGATATTGTTAGTTCAATTTCTTGCCTATGCTGTATTTATTCTTCTTATTTATTTTAGCTTATTGAACATGTTACTGCTTCTCGTTTGTTGATTCCCTTTGTCACTTGTCATTGACCTGCATTTGTTGATTTCCTTGGTTCTGGACTAAAATTGTTACTTATAAAGCCTCAAATACCAAATTCTGAGCTCTGGGATCGTTACGTGTGAGCACATGACTTCCGTGTGGCAATGGTCAACAATGTCAATCATCGCTTTAATTCAACATAACCGAGAACGATTTATCCACTCAGCTCTAACACTTGGATGTTAAGTGAGCTGACCCCTCAGCTTTCGTTAGATGACTGTATCGTATGGCATGAATTGATATCCACTCATTTTTTCTCTCTTTTATTTTGTTGCACACTGATTCCGAGTGTTTATCGCATTAGGTCAATAGCCCATCTATTGCAGACCGGTAGGCAGGTTTGAAATCAGAAAAGCTATTCCATATACTTAGTAATATACCAGAAGCGTTTTTTTGCACTAGTTTTTCGGTTACTCTGGTGAGAATGCTGATGATGAGGTACAATGATAGTTAGGGTACCACAGTTAAGGCCTCGGTGGATGGTCGCCTAGTGATGGCGGGAGCGTGCTGCTGAGTGTCGAATATGCCACAAACAAGATATTCTTTACCCTAGAAGGAACTTCCAAGCTGAAGAGTGCGCCTTGTCCATATAGAAGCTAGGCGAAGAGTAAACATTTATCAGGAATTATAGCCGAAATCCTTCCATGAAATCCGTCGTGGATGGCAAATCTAACGAGACAAATCAAATGGAAGATGCTGTGATCCGCACAATATCCATTTTCGGACATGTGAAGGAACCAGGTCTATTTGTTTTATGCCTTCTATTAAACACAAAGGTATGCGATTACATAAAATTTTTATATCGAACCAAAAACAGGAAAAAGTACAATGCAGGGTGCACAAATGGTCCAAGTAATTTCTAAAATATTTCAAAGCAGTAAAAGAATTGAGGTAATTAAACGGAGATCTTTCAGAGAAATACAGTTAAGAAACAGAAGCCAAACAACGAACCGAATCGGTTCGTCGGCACTATACGACCGAACTCTTCGACGAGTGCTGAGGCGTCGTATAGTTCACTTGCGGCTCAGCCGTGCTGAACGTCACCCTGTCGGGACTTCGGCCACCTTTGCGCTCCCGGCGCAGGGAGCTTCGCATTCGGTGAGGAATTCCCGGAATCTCGTCTGGGTACCTGCTATAGTACAATCTGAAAAAGTTCCTGCTTAAAGGTCATAACTTCACTTTTTAAGGTGTCCGGCCAATTTATTGAAGAAACATGGGAAACGCTGGCTACACCATATGAGGTGGACAGTGCGATGTGTAGCCAAAAGCTCACTTAAGCTTCGGAAATACTCAATATGTGTTTTACTGACCGAGTGTTTTTAGTACCGCCTCAAATGCTAAAACAGTTCGGCAGTGAGCTTCTTTCGAAATAGGAAGTTAAATAAAAAGAAGAAAGAAGGCGAGGAAATCCGCGATAACCTGGATATCCTACCGTTCAATGTCTTCGGCAGCTGTATGTGGCCGTGCTTCCTCCCTTCGTTCCTGTTTCAAACTCTCGATTTTCCACGGGAATTGAACGTCATACGGTTCAGGTGCGAAGAAATCGAGGCTGAAATCGAGTAGAACTAACACTTTTTGTGCTACATTCGCAAGGTTAAACACGGGTGTCTCAATGCGTAAGTACCGAAGAAGCAATTAAACTTCTCAGATTTAAACAGGCGTACCTTATCTGATAGTGAATTTCATGAAGTGAAATAAATTCAATTCGGATCTACAGACTTTCGCCAGCAACACACAGGCATTCTTATTTTACAACGATAAAATTCCGAGTTTCTGAAGCCAGCGTGACATATTTATCCCTTCGATGCTAGTATTACAAGAGCGAAGAAACTGAACCAATGGAATTTCGTGAAGCTTGACCAGATGGTGTTCACGAATCCGTCGTTGGTGTAACGGTTGCTGTCCTTCCGTTAATGAGTTATAGGAACAAAATTTTTGAACTTATTTTTAAGTCCTTTGAAAGGTCGACTTTCGAGCAAATTTAGGAGCAGAAATGTTTTAAAAATTAGATATGCCGTTGTAATGACAAAGCAAAGCCGTGTAACTTGTTCGAATTCTGAACACCTATTACCACGTATTCAAGTTGTCAAGAAATCATGGGCAGTTGCCGAAAAATCGCTTTTGGTGAATATGCTGAATCTGTTATGACAGTCGGTTACAGCCCCTATATGAAAATACAATCCTTCAAATCGCAATGTACATTACTATCAGCAGCACCTGCTCTCCCTCCTATTGTGCATCGAGTGATTCGAGCAAGCGCCACTAAAGTCTTAATTTGTCCCTGCGCCGAGAACGAATAGTCCATTAGGTTCTTCTCGGTCTAGGAAACCGCTGAGCATAATGTTTTCTTTCTAGGACCTTATGAAGAAATCTGACTATTTGACATTCTGTGGAATCCAGTAGTCAACGACTACACCAGACCGCTTATCGTTAAAACGCATCATGTGCCGGTCCCCTTGATTCTCGAGATGTTGACTTGCATAAAGTCGTCTCTAATTTTTGGTTGTTGAATGGGTCTTTTATGACAAAAAACGCTGCGTCGTGGGCGTTTTTTGATTTAGAAACCTAAACTGTGAGAACCAGCGTATGACACAGTGACCAATATTCTCCGTGGAAGAGTATTTTAAAGTCTAAAAAGTACGAATTGATAAAACGAAGAGAAGACGAAAAACGTTGACAGGAAAAGGTGGCCAAGAATTTAAAGACCGTTGGATGCTTACCTGCTATTGTCATCTTTGCGGCGAATAGAAGTAATCCTCGGATCGCTGCGACTCCGTCGATCTCTTCGTCGTAGTTTCTTCCGTAGTGGCGGATCAGGCACGGCTGGCCACTGCTCCCTCCAGTCTGGGATATCTCTGGGAGGTCGGTTACAACGAGATGCAGGGCGCTCAATGCGCGTCCTTTGCACCGGAGCGCCGTCGTCGTACTGTGCCGATTGAAACGGTCGCTAGAGGAGAAGAAATTTTAGAAAACAGTATCACTATCTTATTTATCCGGAGTAAAACAAGCGCCTTACATACAGGCATTAGTTTTACATTCCTCTATGAGACAGCAATGACGCAATTGATGTAAAGCAAATCAAACGATAGAACGTCCATCTTCTACACCTTAAACGTGCCTTTATTTTTCTTTTGAAATGTGAGAAGTGATAAAGCTGAAAAGGATCAAGCTCTCAGCGTTGATCAATCCCTAAGGGATGTGCCATGCATTCGACTTCATCAAGCATCGTTTGGAGGTGAATGAATGCATATCTGGCCTTTACAATGACTCGTTGTGGCCAATGCATCGAGCCAGTGCTGCTATCCTTCCAGACAAGTCTGGCAGCAATTTTGTTTTCAATGTTTTCAATAGCGGGATAATTCCGTTTTCAAGTCAAATCTAGAAGGATTGGCTAGATTGGTTACTACAGATGCTGGAATAGTACAACAAAATTACCCACCGAAATGCTGGAGCGACGGCGAGGTTGGGCCGGTTTATCCGATGTGAGCTTTCCTGTCAATCGCCAATAGAAGAAGATCACAGTCACTACGCATACACCCTAAATAAAATCTCCTAATTTAGTTACCCCTTCTTGAGCTTAAGTACTTGTATAATTTAATGATTTTTTCAGTCATAATTACTCGGTCCGGAGAGATTCCTTTATATTAGAGTCTAGGATTAGGAAGCAGTAAATTTAAAGTTCACCGCGAATATTGTAGACCTAAGTGCACCAAAGTTGGATGAATAGCGCATGAACTGGTAATGAACTTTGGTTACACCTAATTTTTCGATGCGCACAAGTGCTCTGGAACGCATATCCAATAGGGATTTTTTGTGGGCTATCAAGCGTAAAGCGTAGCACTACTTACGACCCTGTATCTTCGCCGGCTTGGTAATTAAATGCGAAAAGTATTGCAGACAAACTCTTGGCTCTGAAATAAACAGTTGGAAAGAATATGCTTTTAAGGCAGTACATGCTGTCCATCCTACACTTCTCGGATGCAGTGGTATCAGTGCTTATGGTCATTTATGTGTTAAGCGAACAAAGCTTGAAGCAAAACCTTTTCGGAAAGTAGAGGATACGGAGAAGTATCGCACCGTCTGACTAAAACCCGTTGATCAACTTCTTGGTCTGAATGGTTTCGGACAATGTACTAACTTATTCTTATGTTTCACATTTGCTTTATTTCTTCTTAAAGGCTTGTAATTCTTAGTGTTTATAATGCCGATCAGTAGAAAACTCACATTAACAGCAAGTGACATCACGAATTCGGTAACAGACATCGTCAGCTGCTCGTTGAAGACATCCTATCATGAAATACATGGATAGGATTGGGTACAAATAAGCAACACGTCTCCATATTAATACCAAACCCCAAATTTTCTCTCAGAAAAGCCACTCAATAAATATGAAATTCTAAACGCACTCCACTCCACCACAGTACCGCATAAGCTGTAGACATGATTATGATCGGTCCTGCGGAAAAAATCCATGGCCAGATGAAATTCTTGTTGTACTGGAAACATAAAAATAACTTACTCAGACAGCCTTCTATGCCTCAATTTTAAGCAAAACACCAAGACTAACTAAGACATTAAGAAGTTAGCAGAACAAGCAGGCGGTTTGAAAACTAAGGAGGAAAGTGGCGAAGGTGCAGATAAAGCAACATTCTGACATCCATAGAATCAGAAATACTAACGTAATTTCAAAGAATATTCCTCTAAAGCTATTCTCCTATGTTTTTAGTCGTTTTGTTCAGAAATCTTCCCAACAGTTGACCGTCTCATAGTGACTGGATGTTCCTGGGTGTGGTACTACGATGTACAGCGGACTGATTCATTTTCCTGACAGAGTCTCCCAAGCTGAGGAGTACGGCGTTTCCAACAGGAAGCCTGGCTAAGAGTAAACCAATACCAGGATCCACAATGGTTCTGGTGTCAAATTAGTCCCCCAGTAACAAATCTTCCTCTGATCGACAAAAGGCTGCGACTGCCTGTGGTGGTGACGACCTGGGGCAGACTATGGCCAAGCTGACCTCGGGACTACAGGAAACTACAATGGCTAAAGCCAGCAAATCTCCTGAAAAATGGACATTATACTGGAGCCTGAACAATCAGTGAAGACGTGCCATCCAAGTATCCAAGTAAGTTTTGTCCAAAAGTAAATTTATTGATTGTGTTGGTCTAAGCTTTTTGGATAAAGAATGAGGAAAAATGATGTTTTACCGATTTATCTTCTTCAATCATTGCGCGATAGATTTTTCAAAACAATTAAGCGCATTTGCTTTGCAGGAGTACTTTAGTCTCAACCTTTCTCCAGCCCTTCGTGGAAGCAGAATTTTCAAGATAACTAATATCATAACTAGAGTAACTCCCACTTCCGACTTTCTATTAACCTTGGCAATGATTGAATAATTCTTTATACTTCTGTTCAGTAAGCACGAAGTGTTGTTTTATTTTATTTCTTTATTTACGTACAAGCTAACGTTTCGGTGGATTTCGCCTTCCTCAGAGCCTGGAAAGGTCAAGTTGACTACAATCTGCATTGCCAAACACCTCCATAACCAAACAGAGAAAATGCTGAACCGAAATTTCAATCACATTGAACACAGCTTTGCACACTCACCGCTTTCTATGAGGTTTCCACTAAGTATGTCACGTAGAGACCAACAGCACAAAAATCACATGGAAGCATAATGTGGCCCTCCCATCAGAATAACAGTCTTATATACTGCCCTATATCAGGCGTGATAATGAGGCATTCTTCCCTGCGGTTCGTTTTTGGATTTCTGGAATTAATCCAGAATGCCTCGAGAGTTTTTCGCGCCTGTGTTCTTGATCTGCGTGCTAGGATCGTGACACATACTTCAAAGTCCTCCCCGTTATGTCTCTGGGTCTTATGCGTGCCTAGCGGGGTATTTGGTCTATTTTTGCCGGCTAGGTGTTCTTTATATGCGGGCGCATAGGGGTCTGCCCGTTTCGTCAATGTATTCGTCTCCGCACGTTTTACAGGAGATCAGATAAACTATACCCGAGCTCATGCAATCACCGTCTCTCCCATTGGGGCAAATTATGCAATTTGGCGTTACACATAGACGGTCATATAGGCGGTTACGAACTAGCTGGCGTCTTAGATTACTCGGTGGTATTTCAATTATCGCTACCGAATTCTATAGGCTGGCCCTTCTTAAACAGCGTTTCATAGCTGTGCTTACTTCATTTGAAATGCAGGGCAGTATAAACGGGACCTTATTGTATCTAGAGTTATCGTTGGAGTACCTGTGGTTTCCTTTACACCTATCTCGAGCTACAGTTTCGTAGCCATTAAAAATGGATATTTGCCGCGCCAAGTTCCGGGACTCCTCTCTCTGTTGTCTTCCTGTGTACACGCTGGTAGCTGTTCGAAACATGTTTTTCACAAGCGCCCTTTACGTGTGAGAGGGGTGAGAGGAGAGGTGATGAACTAGGATGTTTTTACTACTTGGTTTTCGATACCACTTCGTAATGTAGCCGTTTTCTGACAGGTTAGCTGTGTCATAACTAGAGTGTTTGACATCTAGAAATTGGAGACATGTAGAAGAGAGTTGCTCCCACCCAATGCACTAAAGAATACGTATATATGTATATATAAGTGCCTGCATAGAGCTCTAAAAGGATAAACTCTCGGTTTTGATCAATCCCTGAGGGATGCGCCATATAGTCAACTTCATTAAATGTCGTTGGAGGTGATTGAATGCATATCTGACCTTCACAATTTCTCGCGGTGACCTATCGATGCATCAAGTCAGTGTTGCTCAGACAAGTGTGGTAGCAATTTGCCGACCTCAGAGGGATGGAAGGCTTGCTGAGCCATGGGCAGCATCAATTCCACGTATGTGTTGCACACTGGGACCGCTGCGCCACAAGCGCCCCTGAGTGCGTGCATATATATATATATATATATATATATATGTATATATATAGTTGAACAAAGTTAGCTGTTAGAAAGGTTAGCTCCAAATAAGTTTACTAAAATAGCTATAGTTTGTGTTTGCTTCCACGGATCTCCCTCATGAGGGATCTCGAACCGGTTAGTCGCGAGGCTACGTAGCGCGTCCCCAGGTGGCGGATAGGGATTTAATCGCGGACTAAAAGCGAGCTTTGCTTCCCTGAGACGCAGGTGGATCCAGTATGGACTCCCTGTTTCTGTTGAGCTGATTTGGCACATACTTTCTGCATTTGCTAGGCGTATTCATGCATGCGTGTGTGGGTGCATTCTTGCTTATGCGGATTGTATCCTACGAGTTAATTCAGCCAAAAGCCTGCAATCAAGTGACAGGGAAGTGTATGGGAGGCGGTTAGGAGTCGCCTCCGACAAATAAGCTGCATGTCCACTCTGGGAGAGCCTGGCAAGCTACCCGTGAGTGTACCCAGCCCCCACGTTCAGAGCCCAGCAAGCTATACGTGGGTATCAAAATGCTAAACACAGTAAATAAAAACAGGCCTTATTCCTCTGACCGTGAAAGAGCCCCAATTTCGCAGCGTTGGGTAGGACGAGTACGGAGAGGCTGCTAAAATCCTAGGGCCAATGGAAGCTGCCTGGATCACGAAGAACTATGGTGACGATCTGTACCTACAATGCACGTACACTTGCATCCAAGTCCTCGATAGAAGACTTGTTCATGCAAGCAAGAAGGATAAAGTACGACGTCATCGGCTTGGCCGAGACGTGAACACGCCTGCCTTTCAACGCCGTCTATGATACCGGAGAAGAACTGTGGAAATGTGAGACATTATAGGAATCGGAGGCGTCGGCGTTCTCGTCAACACGAGTTTGTCCTTGAACATTCATTCATTCGAATAACTAATAACCCGAATCAGACATTTACGATTAAAAAGATGTGGATCAATACCGGCTTTGACAATCTTCGCCGTTAACGCGTTGACATCAAACTATGACGAAGAAGCCGAAGCGTTCTACATGGACTTGGAGAAGTTCTACAGAGACCATACATTTTTCAAGGTCATCATTGGAGATTTCAGCGCCAACACTGGACCAAGAAAAACGTCTGAAAAACGTTACATTGGGACCAATGGATTGGAATGGAACGAACAGGGTGAGCGGTTCTCTGAGTTTATCATGGCGACCAAGACAATCCATGGTTACTCGCAGTTCCAGAAGCGTCACCCTTAGCGCTGGACGCGGGAGTCTCCCAATGGAGAGTACCATAATGAAATAGACCACATCATAGTAAATGGAAGGTTTTGCCTAACCGATGTCGCTGTTGTCCGAAAATTCTACACGAGATCAGGCCATCTTCTCTTCATGCGATTCTATTTCTCGCGCAAAGGAGAAAAAGCCACTAAATTCCAAAACCGAAGTCCCAGAACCACCGCAAGCTGGGACTTATTCAATTCATTAGTCGGCTGTTGGGAAGTTGCCGTTGTCGATAACATCGACGAAGAATGCGATCGACTCATTCAACATATTCACGATAGCGCTATGAAAGCTCAGAGTTCGAAGGTCACCAAGCGACGTTTCTCTCCAAAAACACCCGTCAGCGTCGAATCGCACGAGCTGCAGGCAACCGCGAACTAACGTCCTAACTTGCAAAACAATGCAGGCAGACGATAAAAGAAGATATTAAAGAAAGAAGAGCAGGAGTAATGGTCGAAGCTGCAGAGGCTGGGAAACGCATTGGCAAAGCCCACCGAAGCTTCGCCAATTGCAGGACCATGATGATTGCACTACGCCCAGAGGGAACAGTTAAAGCGTCCGGAAAGGCAATGGTGAAAACCACTCACACCTACCACTCTGATTTCTTCAGTAGTGACATCTTCCTGCCCGCATTGAAATAAAGGAGGATGGATATGTTGTACCACAGGTTCTCCCTTCCGAAATTCGACATGCCATTTCGTCGGTGAAAAATCTAACAGCACCAGCTCCGGATAGGATAAGACCAGAACACCTGAAGAACCTTCCGCCAGTCCTCGTAAACACACTGGTTCTACTCTTCATATGTTACCTGTCTTAATTCAAGGTCCTACTCAGTGGAAACCAGCAAGACCGTGCTATTGTTCAAGAAAGGTGACCTGTATAATATCGGCAACTGTCGCCCAATCTGCTTCCTGTCTGTCGTCTACAAACTTTTCACTCGAGCCATCCTAAACAGGATTGACAGAACACTAGACGAAGGACAACCATGTGAGCAAGTAGGGTTTCGAAAAGGATTTAGTACGATGGACCACATCCACACGGTAACACGGCTCACTGAAGTATCGCCAGAGTACAAAAAACCTTTCTGTCTCACTTTCATCGATTTACAGAAGGCCTTTGATTCAGTTGAGATAGAAGCAGTCTGGGAAGCCTTTGATAGTCAAGGAGTCCCTACTTAGTACATAAAGATTCTTCGTGAGCTGTAAAAAAATTCCACAACCAAGGCATCACCATTTTACAACGATATTAACATTGACGTCAAAAGAGAAGTTAAACAAGGCGATACCATCTCGCCAAAATTATTTACCGCCACACTCTAGAACGTCATGCGAACATTGGAATGGGATAATATGGGAGTGAAAATCGATGGTCGGCAGTTAGATCGTCCCTGTAACACCAAACATTAGCCAAGTGGAACGTATGCTTGCTGACTTTGATAAAGCCTGTGGAAAGATTGGTCTTCGACTAAATCTTACGAAAACGATGTTTATGAAGAACGGATTGGTTTCGCATGCCCCAACCTGAGCAGAAGAAAACGAGCGGCTTGGAAAGCATTCAAGAGCATCGATGATGTAGTGAAGAGAACAAAGAAAACTCCACTCGGTGCCCACCTTTTCGACTCAACGGTACTTGCTTCCCTAACGTATGAGTCAGAAACCTGGTCGCTGCGTAAGCAGGATGAAAGGTCACTCGGCATTATCGAACGTGTAGTCGAAAGAACGGTGCTAGGAGTATCTCGTTCCACACTAGTAAGGGATGAGATTCGAATCTCTGACCTGCGTCAACGATCAAAAATTAAAGATGCCGTTCCGTACGCCAAACAGTCGAAGGTAAGGTGGGCAGGACACGTAATGCGTTTGAATGACAACCGATGGACAGGAGCCGTGACTGGATTCCTCGGCTTGTCAAACGCACTGCAGGAAGACCACCGACCCGATGGTCAGAGTTCTTCACGAAGAGTCTAGAAGAAAGATATGATGCTCGACGAGTCCCTAGAAAGAGCAGGGCTCACTGGGCTACTCTTGCTTGCGACAGGGAAAAATGAAGATTTACTGGCACCGCTCGAGTCACTCGACGATGAACGGGACTACGGGTCATACAGGTGATGTGTTTGCTTAACTTTTTAAGAAGCTGGAAGATTATGTGGAAACGAAGTTAAAGTAAAAGTAATTTTCGATAGCTAAAAGGACAAAATAGTATATATTTTCATATATAAAAAGTTTTGAGCTGAAATAAAGAACACCTTAATGGCTCCGTAGAGTAGAGAAAACGACATGAAGAAGTGAACGAACGCCAGGAAGAGGGTCACCAGCACAATGACGAACATTGCTGTAAAAGAGAGCTCTTCGAAGCTGTTCGTTGACAGTTTCAAACACACAAATGTTGTACCGTTGATTCTTCGCCGTTCCGGAGTTTCCGTGTAGATGGCATAAAGACCGGGGAAACGTGCTTGAAAAGCATCAATCCTAAAGCAATTCAGTACCGTTCGAGATCACGCATGTAATAAAGCACCATCTTACAGCACTTGAAAGTAGCAAGTCACAAGTGATATGAATACCACCTTCTTCGTCCTGGAACTACCTACTTTAGCATCCTCCTAATGCAAAAACTAAACCCAATTCACGTGTAAATTGAAAGACTAAAAGAATAATTATGCGGACTTCACTGGTTCAATCGAGATCACTTGGTCAGAAAAGTAAAGGTGGATTTCACTCCACATAAAAACCATGTTGATCGGCTGATTGAGAATTTCCTTTATGAGGAATGACTCCATGTATGGTATAGATCCCAGTGCTATTGTTATTCAGGTAATTTTCTTGAATCCATCACTCACGAATATTTTCGGGTTTACATCTGTTTTCGGGTGCCGCTTAAGGGTTTTAGCTGTCCCATGAACACCAGTGAGTGCTGGTTAAATTAGATTCTAGAATAGCACTATTAGAGCGTTCCCAGGTCGTCAAAACAAGCAATGACCAGCATCGCTATTAGAAAGAACTATTCTAGAAAAGTCTGAAATAATTCGCCAACTCCGCAGAGAGGAGAACGTTGGTTGGTTCAGTGCATAGTAGAGCAAGCGACTATGCTTGTATTACACTGCTTTTTTTCCGCTGCACTGTCCACATCTCTCTAGTCCATCTCTTATACAATAAATTTATCAACGAGATGAATGTGAATTTAGCTCTACATCGCAACCATATTGATCGGGTCTTTGAAAAATCTAAATAGAATGCTCACGCTCCAGTAGCCGGCAGTTCTCGACCCTCGTATTCCCACTGTCGATCTCTTACTTCCTTCGTCTGCCAACCCATCACACCCATTTGAATCACAGAGTAAACCTGAACTCATACTAGTTTAACAACAAATTTACAACTATTATACTCCCTTATATGTAAGGGTCATGCGGAAAAAGGAATGCATAATAATCAAGAATGATTTGAGCGCACATAAGGAAAATTAAGGCTACAAAAATAATGTGACGTAAAGGAAAAATGCAGAGCAAAATTAGTTTTAACGCTAGTGCTGATAGTACTGACACTTACTCTACTGTCGATACATAAACTACTGCCTCATCGTCTTTTCTACACAAGAACGGATGGATCAGTGCCTTGAATTGTTAATTACAGAGTCAGGCCACATAAAATTCACGCGAGAAAAACCAGCCGAGAAATGGCTTCCATTCTTAAACGTTCCAGTAAAGCTTTCAGAAAGTGGCTAAATAACAGAGCGGCATGGAAAACCAAATAGTGAAATACACTGGCACACTACTTCTCCCCTCATCACTCACACGTGAAAAAACCACATCAAAAACATGTACCGGACGGTAAAAATGTGTGCACAGGAGAAGAGGTGGGGAAGAAATCACTAAACATGGCACGAAAAATAGCCATTTTCAATGGCTACGAAACAAAAGCCACGCGGGTCACGTCAAAGGGTAGGGTCATTCCCCGAAATAATTCCTCGAACGTAGGCAAGATTCTTTTCAGGTTACCCATCACATCGAACAAAATAGGTTACGCCATTAAGAAATGCCTAAGGACAAGTGGTTTTAGGAATTATGTGGCGGTTATTTACCTCCCACCCAATACCCTACGCCGACAGCTAGTTCGCAATCGCCTTTGTGATCGTTTGTGCAGCTCAGAAAACTGTACGATCTGTTCTAACGGGAGAGACGGTGATTTCATGAGCTCAGGTAGAGTATACTTGATCTCATGTAAGCCACCACGCGGTGACGAACACATAGGGAAAACGCATAGACAACTTTATGTCCGCATAAAAGAATACCTATATGGAAAAGTTAAAATTCGTCAAAGAGGTACTCATAGGGCACAAAAGCACAGTGGTGATGATTTTGAATTGAATTTCCGGATCCCAGCGTAAGAATCAAAAACATCAACGCGCAAGACTCTTGAGACGTTTTGGATCAATTTTAAAAATCCAAAGATGAACCGGAAAGACGAATGGCTCACTATCACATGTTATCTGGCACCTTGTTTCAAATTGATTTTTTGCTTTAGGTAGGTCTCGCTCGTCATCTCACTTGAACAACACGGGTGGTTCCACTCGAACATTACGGTAAGCATTTTTTGATTAATATCACGTTCATTTATATGTTAGGTCTTTACTAATGCTACAGATTTTTCACCAAAATCTAAGACTATTGTTACATTAAATAAGTGCAGTTTCTGAGGAGGGCGGGATAGCCGAAACGTTACAGATCAAACAGGAACAGCAACGACAACAACAACTTATACAAATCTAGCCTCAGCTCAACAAGGGCAGTTCCTGACAACACATAAGTAGAGGATTATGTTTTATTCAGAACATTTCTTTAACGAAGGATGACCTTGTCAGAGCATTTTTGCACTCTTCAGAGCAATGAACGATTAAAACGGCAGGATAAGATTGCGGCGAAGTAAAGCTTGATTTTTAATTACTGAAAAATGTACGTCGGGATGAAAAAAAATTAATGGATGAAACTGAAAAATGAAAAATGAAAAATATTTCCTTGGACTGTTCAGCTTACGCGGAGTAAGTCGAAAAATAAATGAATGTTTGAAAAATCCACAATATCACTCACAATGTTCCATATGGCGATGGCGATAGTGCTGTTGCGAAGGCAGAGTAACGGGTCAGCCATATTGCCCTCATCGGTCACATCGTCGCCACCAGTTCCGACGACTGCATAGGTTCCTCAAAATTCTCACAGCCTTTATTATCCAGGGAATTCTACTCCAAATTCACATCCAGAAAGTTTTATACTTCAAAAACAACTCAAAACAACTGAAAATGATCGTTAAGCGAGATTTACAGCTGTAGAAAAAACTTATAACCGTAATTCCTTCACCAAAATTCATATAAATAATATTCGCTTAGGCGGACTCTGTCGAACACGGAGTCAGGTGCCCATCTCCCTCGTGATAGTTGTTTTTATCCAAAAAAGAGTTGGAAAGACAGCTGGAAAGAAAACATGTTACACACGAAGATTACATCACAGGACACTTAAATGACAGCGATTCTTCAAATTCAGTAGATCGGTGTGAATCAAATGGAGTAACATATAGAACAGCGGCATCAACAGCCGTGCAGAAAAGCCGGCACATCGTAGGAGATTTGTCAATGACACATATCACTAAGAGCGAATTGATGTCGCTGTTGCTTCCGTAGAAGCATGTCTATTCGTAGAGTTCCTCGGGATAAGTTTCCGAATTGCCGTGAATGGACTCTTAATATAATCAAATCCAGTTTCCTAGACTGTTCGACTTTAATCTCTGTGATTCCACACGTTCCAATAGCGGTGTTTGACAACTTCAATGTTTGAGACAAACTGTGTTACTTGGCATTTTCTTTTGAAAGTATGGAAAATGTAGGAGTTTCAACCCGACAAATGGATCATCAAAAGATTTCGAGTAGTCCCGTATAGACCAAATATGGCGAATATTATGTAATCAGTGCTTAAATACAATGTGAAAGAGTTGAAAAGCTAGTGAAAAAACGACCAATCGCTACTATCACCAGCACTGCTATGCGCTTCTGTCGCGCAAATTCCTTCACTGATGATTCAGAAAACGCCTTATCTGCATTCGATCGATAGCTTACAAAAGGAACTAAGTGATCGGCCTCAATAACATGGAGTTCATAAAGAGTAAAACAAGCCCACTGTCCTCGGTAATTCCTCACATTGTAGTGAGAGAGTTTCGAACTGCGACATAGAACAAAGGCTCACGTTTTGGGAACTCCACTCATCCTTCGTGAAGTGGAGGGCTTAATTATGTGGAAAGCGCCGTTATCGGAATTTTTTGGAATCAGGCTGACAAGAGCCCTAAATATGTTATGGAAACAAACATGGCAAAGGCATGCTCGCGATATAGAGGTGCCGTGTTCCATAGCGGTGATTGTCCAATCTAAGCAATCCAGAATGTCTAGAAGGAATTGTAGCAAACACGAAATGAACACCAGCAATTGTAAAGGAAATCTGCCAATGCAGAAAATTAGCGGCGAGGCGGAAAACCTTTTAATTGCAAAGTTCCTTTCATGGAATTTTGAGGTGTTCAACAAGGCGTTTTTGTATTTTGTAGTGGGAGAAACTTTTCAAATGAGAGAAATGCTCAAATGGAAACCAAAATGAAGCACGCACGACTCGTAGTGATAAACTGAGGCTCTCATCCAGTGTCAACTGTGGAAAACCACCACGCTCGTTTATCAATTTCTTACAGCACTTTTGAATATTTCAGCGTTCTTATTCAACGTTGCTATCAAAGACTACATACCAAAGCATGTTACTGATAAGTAATTGTAGAGTCCAGAAGCTTACGGATCTTCTCAAGCTGCTCTAAAACCAAAAAAAAAACCCTCAAATGTTAATTTGAACAAACATTTTTGTAAAAAACGAAGGATTCCGTCGATCGAATGGGAATGGCCAAAGAGGTTTGTTGAGAAGATGGAATGCTTCATAAGTCATTTACATGTCATTCATTTTTTAAATAAATCGCAATTTATAAACCTAACAGAACAGAGCCACAGTAGTAGATGTGCTGTGGAATTAGTTAGTGGATGGGGGTGGTGACATAGTGGTAGCAGCAATCTCTTATATCGAAGTGCTTCCAAGGGAACAGAAAAGCTTTTGGAAAAAACGGGCTTTTCTTCCGTGCTTTTTCGGGGTATCTTCATGCAAATTGTAAACGATTCAGCAAGGTAGCTGAGGGATGCAAGCCATAAGGTGTACTATGGTGGTGCTCCAGCGCATGCTATTGACATATGCCAAGGTAAACAAACGCTGGCGTAACTGGCTTGGTTTCATTTGAAGACAGAAGAAGTGCTTTTGCTAGGCGTTCACTGGATTCTTCGTCTTTTAATGAATGACTTTTTGTTATCTGGATGATTGAGGATTAAGATGAGCTCATAAAAAAGAGCCAGAATGTCGAGCTAACGAAAGGTGTAGAGAAAAGCTGTGATGCCTGGACTATATGCATGACGTAATAGTTTTTCATGTATGGAAGTATTTTTAAAGCTTTTTGGTAAAGGAGGTCTTGAAATTGATAGCAAGAAAGCAAGCAGTGCCTTATTTGACCGGATAGATGACCTGTTTATGGAATATGCAGTGGTAGTATCCGGTACTCATAGCAACCGGGACGGCGCTTGTGCTACCATCTCACCTGCGCTGTCAGTAATCCGATTGTCATCGGTATGATTGCGACTGTAGATGCGAAAGTAATAGATGAATTGAAATCATTGGGGAGGTATGTTATCGAGTGTCGACGATGGAACCCTGTGAAATTTCTTGAATAGCGGACGCTGGCGATTTATTTCCAATATTTCCAAGTTTCTACGCTTCTATAAGTTCCTAATGAGATTATTAATGATAATAAAAAAATGAAAAAGTAAGAACATGATAGGATTTAAGATAAGTTTCTAGTAACGTAGTCATCATATAGTGATATTAAGCTCAGCAGAACCTCTGTGTTGCAGATGATTTTTGCTGAGGTGTCTCCAGCTCCAAGAAGATATTTTTGCACTTTTATTCTTTCATTTTGAAAAGTCATGTCTATACACTGAACCTTATGAGAGGCAAAAAAATTCCTATATACAGACTTGGACTGGGGAGATGTATGCGTGACATTCTCAGTTCGGCGAGCGTAAGCAGAATACAGAAGAAAGAGCGCTTGAAAAGGTCTTAGAAACAGAAAGGAAACAATGTTATTTAAAAAGCAAAGGCTTGGCTAGTTCGCGAGATATTACACTCATTACTGGCATGAATGTCTTGAAATTGTTGAGCTTACAAAGTCTGGTAATAGGGTTTATTCGGCTAACGATTCGACACCTCCGTCTTCATCAGAGCCCATGATCGAAGTCCCAGTTGACTTGAGTGTTTCCATATGATTTTTTGCAAACATCCTTGTTTATCATTACTAGTGTCTTTCTAACGCGACTAGAGGATGACAGCGAACGGTTGAATGTAGACCTAGGTCGGCGAAGGAATCCGCCAATGAGGACAGCCGAGTTGGAAGCGACCAAACAAGGTTCCTTGGCGGATGACCGACCAGTTTCATCGTCGAAGCAATGCCAACATCAACACAGCTGTGCACAACAAAACTGAGTCATTCATCCGATTTCCTAAAACCTGGAAAAATATTGTTCGGAAACACCACAGGCCTTTTTTCCCTTACAATTAGCTTTTTTCTGGTCTAGAGTCAAAGTTTTGCAAATATTTCAGCATTCCAGGACCATGTACTGTTTTCCTTCCATGAGCAAACACGAGGTTGGTATTATGGTATTTATTAGCACGCAATAACAGACGTTTCGGCGCTTTCGCTTTCTTCAGAGCCTGAAAACCTCAAACTGACAAGCGGTTTACTCAGCCAAACACTTTCATAACAACAGTAGACAAACTTGGAGCATAAATTTGCATCCGCATAATAAACAGCTTCTTTTAAACACCCACCGTTTTATTCGTTGTAAGCCTTTCAGTTAATCGCTGGATAGCAGGCGCAAATACTCCTATATAGGCGAAGAATGTGCCTAGGTCAGGTCAAAGAATCATCCTAAGGTATAGCACGAGCTTACGTGTGATCACAAGACATTCCTTCTTACGGTTCACTTTTGGATTATTGGAATTAATAAAAAATGGATAACGAAATAACGGAAACTAAATAATTGCGGTAATCCGAAAATGAATCGTGAGGGAGAGTGTCTTGTTATCACGCGTGACCTCGCGCCATACCTCAGCCTGATTCTATGTCCTGATCCAGACACATTCTTAGCCCATGTTAAACTCTCTGCGGCTGCGCTCCACCAAATAGCTGGAGGACTTACAACGGATAATACGATGGCTGTATGAAAGAAGCTGTTTATTATGCGAATGAAAATTTATGTGCTAAGTTTTATTTACTGATGTTACGAAAATGTTTGGATGAGTAAATCGCATGTCAATTTGACTCTCCCAGGCTGTGAAGAAGGCGAAACCGCTGAAACGTCGGCTATCGTGTGCTTATAAATGCTATAATACCAATTTCGTGTTTGCTCATTGAAGAAAGAGTGGATTATTTCTGCATCATTTGGTTGTCTTTTACGTAATACTCTGCCACCATGGGAAAGTAATAGGCAGTAAATAAAGTGTTGAACAATTTTCTTCCGTTAGCGCAACGGTCTGGGAGTTGACAAGCCATTTCCTTTACGAACGTCTAAGTTGGTTGTTTTTGTATGAACTTTTTTATTCCATCATTAATCTGTCCAACGAAAACCATTGTCACAGCAAACTTGAATAACACGAATAACAAGCGAAAACAACGAAGACGCTTCACGAATAACAAGCGTGGACCATCGACTGGGAACATCGGCTCTGAGGAAGACGAAGACGTCGAAACATTAGGAAAATCGGTTTCGAAATGATTGTTTTGTTTTCACAGCCTATTTTTCCGGTTTTTCATTTATATTCTCCAACTCCAATCCACCGTTCCAACTAATTTCGTCGCCATTTATGGTTGGGTTTCTTTTAGTAAGTAGTTGATCTTTAACTCCAGAGGCACTTTCCTTTCGATTTTTAGAAGAGTGCATATTCGGGAACTGTTTAGAAACTCAAGATCTGCACGACCAGGCCAGTATGATTTTCTTGGCTGTTTTGTGTTTCGAAGAGTTGTCGGAATACTGATTAGTCCACGTTCGTGTCATTTACACATGACAAGCTTTTCAATGAAGTCACTAGTGAAACCATTGTTCCGCGCACAGTTTCTGAGCTCAACAGTCCTCCTGAAGAGTTTTAAGGGGTGGATTGACACTGCGATTACGGGTTAAATTCCACGCATTCATTGTATCGGATGACGTATCTCGTAATTCCCAATGCCGATTTTCTGTGACATTGATCAATAGTTCGCTGTTCTCTTGATAAGTGCATACCAGATTATTACTTTGTTTTTTATTCACAAAAAAACTGACGTTTCGACGGACTTCACCTTCTTCAGAGCTTGGAAAGACCAAATTGACTGCAATCTAGTTAGCGAAGTATAAGTAAAACAGAAAAAACAAGACCAACGGCAGAGTTCACATGGAAGCATGATGTGCCTCTCTCACATTAAAATATAGGTCTTTAATATTGTGCTAGATCACACATGATAACGAGGCATTCCTCCTTGCGGTTCATTTTTGGATTCTTGGGATCTAATCAAAGTGCTCCGAGAGCATTGTGTGCTAAAGTTTTGGATTCCTGTGCGAGGATAGTGACTATTACTTCAAAATCTTCCCCTATATGTCTTTGTGTCCTAAGCCTGCCTAGCGGAGTATTTATTCAAACTCGTTTCTCCAATATGTTCGTCCCCGCAAGCCTTACAATATATTAGCTACATCGTGCCTGAACTAATGCAATCACCGTCTCTACTGCTAGGGCAAATCATGCAATTGTGCGTTGTACACAGATGGTCACACAGGTCATTACGAACTAGCTGGCGTCCTAGGGTGCTTGGTGATATTTCAGTTACCGCTGCCAAATTCTCTAGACCGGCACTTTTTTAGCAACGTTTTACAGCTGCACTTCTTTCGTTAAAAATAAAGGGTAGGATAAGCGGTACATTATCCTTGGTTGAGTTATCGTTTGGAGGCGAAGTTTGTTCTCTAAACCTATCTTAAGAAGCTTCAGTTTTTTAGCCATCGGAAAAGGCTACCTGCTATGTTAATTTCAGAGATTCTTCATTTTGCTCATACACTGTGGATACAGTGGTAGCTGCTCAAAACATAATTCTTACAGGTGCGCTTTTTGCGTGCGAGAGGTGAGAGGAGAGGTAATGAACTTTCATGTCTTTGTTGTACCACTTAGCGGCGCAGTCGTTTTCGAATAGGTTAATTTGAACGTCCAGAATTGGAAGCAAGTCCTCTTTCGGTTTCTGTCGGGCGAACTTAATGTATTCTCATTATTCATTGGATAACTCAAAACATTTGACAATTTTCTCTTGTGTGGAGCAGGTGACAAAACAGACATCTATATATACGCTGTAGAGCAACGGCCTGAGATTGGTTGTTGGTGCTTCCATCTTAGACTTGAAAACAATGGAAACGCCTGGTGACAGTCGATGTGCTTTCGCCAACTCGCTCATTTGTGCGAAGTAATTCACGAACCATCTAAAGATTGAGCAGTTTAGGCATTCCTTTAGTAAGGCCATGAGTAAGAGGCCATACATGTTTATTATAGAGAACATTCTTTACGAATATTGGAATGTTCTCTATGTGAATTAATTATAACCTTATGTCAAACATTTTCGA
>UYYA01000307.1:0-73140 GCA_900624975.1 Angiostrongylus costaricensis
ATATATATATACGTATATAAACAGTGGATTATCAATCAAAGCGAGGTTAATAGGAAGTAAATCTTAGGACATGAAGTGTCACTAAATTTTCATTCTTACTGCGCAATTTTGAAAAAGAAAACAACATGGAGCTCTGAGAGTTGTTCAATCGGGCCAACGTCGGAGTTGGAAAATTTTTTATTGAATTCTATAACAAAACCTTTTGTAAGTACGTGAATTCCTAATTTCACTTTCGAAAAATTCCCAGCTCCAAGTTCTTTTCCTAGTCGATAGAAGCCGATTCGTTTTCCAAGAGCGACCTGAATGTCAGTCCAAACTTATTTCCTTTTCCAAATCAATAATAGCCATATCTTTTACTTCTTTCTGATAGATCGGATCCGTCGCAAGCAAGTGTAATGTTCGGCAGTAGACGCTCATCTGCGAGCCTTCTTCTAGATGATCACAAACCGAAATTGTTTGTGCTGATGTTGTTCGAGCGAAAGTATCCTCTTTATTCTAAACTATAGTAAGTTCTCTGACACCTCTATGTCTTTTTTTTTAAAACTAAAATCAACTATTCCTTTCTCACTCTTCCATAGTTCGGTTTCGAACTTGGTGTATCGTCATAGTTTTGGCGTTTTGAAACAAATTTTCCAATATTTTTACGTGGTTGACGTTCATGTTCTTCGTTATCGTCCGAGGGATCGCCCTCTTCCTTAAGAGTTCGTTGTTTAATGTTCTTCGTTGAAGATAAGGCGTTATACTGTATGAGAATAAAGAACTTTTTCTTTATATAAACATACATACGTTATTGGAAGGACATATGGATGGTTCACTTCGGATTATACGTGAATGTTCTTTCACTCGTGCAACCATCATGGTTCGATTCTGAAATGCATTCATCGGTTTCTATAGATTCTTTCCAGAAAATTGTAAAATCATCACCAGATATATAAGCAAAACAAAAAAAAACATCAGCCTCTCGGAATGAACAAAGCAAAGAAAGGAAACGTGAGTGTGACCGGTTTCCACGAAAACGAGGACCACTTCAGGCACTATGACCTAATCAGAAATGCTCGATATTTGGTTTCACATAGACTATAAATTTTCCTTAATAGAAACTGAAATATTGACATGCTAGTTTAATTTTTTAAATCTTCGAAGCGTTGAAATCAAAGCGCTTAAGATTATATTACTTTAAAATAATTCAAAATGCTCTAGTTTCTAAACAATGCTGTAGATTGATAGAATGCGTGTAATTTAGTGGTTAGGGCTATCTTACAATGCAGCCGGCATCATTTTCGTTCCCGCTCTCCCGTCTTCTTAAGCTCCTAATTCGTCGGAGATGAGCAAATTGGTACCGGACTTGTCTAAGAGGATGAAACTGCTGCTTTTTTAGGCTAGGCAGCAGTATATATATACATATCGCGTTCACCATGCGGGTCTTTCGTTTCGCCTATCTTTCAGCTAGTTCTATCGATTTCAGCTTAACTGGGTCCATTGCCGATATAGGCTCCCCAGATCAATCCCGATGACGGGTGATTGCTGATGGAACTGATCGATAGGACTAGATGAGTGAGAGCCAAAAGAAAAACCCGCATGGAGTGGTGGTGAAAGCGCTAGCCCCCGAAAAGGATAATAGCGCATTCGTTCCCCACCGCATACACCTGCGCTACGGAGTTTTGCAAACATCTCAGCACTGATGTGGTTGCATTACATATAATATCCTAACATGAAAAATTGTATTAGGCAGTAAGTACAAAGTTAAAAGTAAACATAGTCATGAGTTGACAGCGAAAATTTCTCACAAATGTTGGCAAAATTTTTCCATTGTTATATTTTCCATAATTATTCATATATTATTCATTCAAATGCTGTTTTGAGCTAACAGTGTTGTACCTTTTTTGAGAGAATGAGAGACAGGCGAAACAAAGGACTCGCATGGTGTGGTGGTGAACGCGTTACCCCCCGGAAAGGACAATAGCGCGTTCGTTCCTCACCATAGACACCTGCGGTCCAGAGTTTTGCAAATATCTCAGCAACGTTGTGGCTGTTTTGAGCCTGCTTAGATAAGTAGGTAAGTGGTCTTTTTTTGAAAATGATCTAGTTGTTATTAAAAGGTACTTCTGGTAATAAGAACTATTTGAGGAGTCGATGTTTTTCTTCAATAAACAGATTTGAGGAGTGGTTCTGGATGATAATATGCGACGCATGCGGTGTTGTTCATCCCTCAGCAGCGTCTAACCCTAAGCCGGAAAGAATTTGATATTACCACCCGCAAGTTTAGCTAAAAAGTTAAGAGCTGGATTTAGCCCAGTTTTAGAGATATCTTGCAATTCCGTTGCAGTGTTTGAGTCGTACGAGCTATGCAAAACAAACATGCTATCGCCCCTTGTCCATCATGTTGGTGCCATAACCAGCTAGGAGTATAAAAGCACTTAGCGACGGCAAATCGTTGTACACGCAAATTATGTGTTCAGTCACCTTCCGATTCTACGAATGGAGTCTAGTGCAGTGTGCATCCTCAAAGATCCACTTCTACTATGTGAAGACGAAGACATGGAGCATCCTGAGGCCATTGATCAACACCAAAAGATTTATTCTGCCTTAAGCTTGCTAAGCTCGGTTGTCGATGATTCCAGCTCATAATCTTCACTTTTGCTTGATTACTATGATTGCTTGTTAAAGCTTACATAGCTAAATACGAATCAATGGTATTAGCGTGCTATGGGAACGACACCTTTGAAAGTCGTTATTTTCTTAAACACGGTCATATTAATCTACTAGTAACGAGGCTGGTTTTTATTTCGAAAAAAAAACGCTGATGGTGTGACTATAGAGGAAAGAATGGAGAGCATGGTGAAATAAGTAAAGGTAAATACTATTATCTTCGTTCTAAATTTATCTCCTGAAATTTAGCCTAATACCATATTGAAGCCAAAAAATATTGTTAACGCATTTCTACGCTTTTTTTTTGTTCTCAGAGCTCCCTCAGTGGTCACTAGACGAGAGATGGACATACTCTAAAGTGAATAAACAAGGTATAATTTTAAATTTTCACGGATCTTTTCCTTTTAGACCTCAGTCGTCGTAATTACAGAAGAATGCTGGTTTTTGGACAGCTATCTAGCTATCTTTCGATAGCTACGAAGCTATATGCTTTCGTCAGCTTATGGTACTCAAAAAGCTGGGAATGTGACAGACTAATAGGCGAATCGAAATTGCTTAGAATTAAAATCAATGCCTAGGTTTTTTTTTAATTTCTAGGAAAATAGGTGCAGTCGTACATATCAGCATTGTGGCAGAACTCTGCTTGCTCAATCACTTGGCTACGAAGGAAAGAACTATTTTGACGACTCCATTAAACGGTTTCTCTTTAAACAATATAAGAAACTTGGGTTTGCTTGTGCAGATTTTAATCGTTTCCACAAAAATCGATAAAGATCAATAAATCGGTAATTTGATTTGTATCAATTCACTATGCGCTGATACTAAGCCATACGTGACAATTCTTCGACGTGAGATCCCCTAACAGTCGTCAATAGTTTAAAAAAAATTTAACCTTTAAAGAAAAAGTAAAAATGACGATGTATTACGAAACTAGTGGACAGTCATACGGTGAAGACCTATAAACTACTCTAAGAAAAATCAAACCTAAGAAAACTATGAAAAGAATAACTATTTACGCTCGGGATTAGAAAGGGCAAAAATATTCAGAAAAATACTTCTTCCAGTATTGCAGCTTAGGTACTTTGATGAGATTTTACTGTTCGGAAAACTGCTGTGATAAGATTAGAAAATGATTGAAAATGTGGAAGATGAAAGTAGATGAGGCCGTGAAAGAATGAAGCAGTCATAATTTGATTCGCTACTGCTGAATTGAGGCTTTAACAAGACAAACAAAAACATCTACGATGTGCTCAATGAAATAAAATAGAGACATGGAACAGTTAGAACACAGGATAAATGATTCATTGCACTTATATAAACAACCGAATTAATTAAGGAAAAGGTTAACACAAGTCGATTTTCTCAAGGAACTTTTCGATTAGGACATGGAGTTTTTCTGCTACTAAGATTTAAAGGACATGAAAAGGTTCTGGAAAGTGTAGAAAAAGTTATCCATTTACGGATTGGATAAGCGATGATGACGGCCATGAGTATTTGCAAATGAAAGAACTACTTGATTCGATTACGTCAATAAGTCGATGTTTGCTACGAGTCGATGTTTTTGCGTTTAGGACGAGATTTCTTTAAGGAGTATGTGTAGTTTCAAATAGATACATTATTTGCCCACAAAGATACCATAGACGTAACTGTTATGTGCGCGTGTAATGAAGTTTTTAGAGGTGACCTGCAATACAAACACCGTTGTTGGTTCAACCATCTGTTGCGGGCTAACCAAACCTTCTTTCCAACGGGATCGGCAAATTGACACCGGACTTGTCAGAGAGAATGTCAGCAAAGACTTGATACATCGGTGGGTCAACGAAAATTATTGTACAAGCAAGACATTCATTCAGTCACCTCTACGATGCTATAAATGGAATCGAGTGCACGGAAGATCGCCAACGGATAGGTCAACACCGAAACCTTTATCGTTTACCTTTTAAATGTGCCATTCTTATTATAATACGTATATCAAGCACAAGAGGAATTCATCAAGAAAACGAGCGAAAACACGATTTCATCGAAGGACGTTTAAGCCGTCTCTTGAACGAATCGTGAAACATATGAAATAAACGATCTACTAAAAGCCGTGAGCCGCTTTGGTACGGTTATATGAAGATAGCTAAGCATTTCAGCTCGTGATTGCAAAACCGCTCTTCTACCCGCTGGCAGCGATATTTTAACTACCGCGAACGCATAACAAGTTAGTTTATACGCGTGCGTTTATTTTTGTGTTGTGCTGTTGTGTTGTGTTGTGTTGTGTTGTGTTGTGTTGTTGTGTGTGTGTGTATGTGTGTGTGTTTGTGTGTGTGTGTGTGTGTGTTTGTGTGTGTGTGTGTGTGTGTGTGTGTGGGTGTGTGTGTGTGTGTGTGTGTGTGTGTGTGTGTGTGTCACTATGGAGAAAAGGTGGTGGTAATCCACACAGCAGATGGAAGCAGTGAATATGAAGATTGCCAACATCATATTACTCAGTGCCGTGATAACATCTTGTCTAAAATTGTGTGGCTTAAGGTTAAGGCATAGAGAAATGTTCTTATGGTTAATTCTAAAAAAAATTTCAGAAAATTACGTTTTCTGATAAATTAAAACACAGAGAAACACCTCGAAAAACGACCTTCTTTCGATTTTCCCATTAAAGTCAGCAGCTCTTTCTAATGTTTCTCGTAACTACTTTCTTTCATAGCATTTTCTAATTTCCACCTCCTCCAACAAGTTTTCATAAACAGCAAAATAAAACCTTTTCTCACTTTCCTACTGCATTTTACTCGTCTTCCCTTGGAAAGGTTAACACTGAAGTATCCAGATGATTTGAAAAAAAACGAATATAAATATGGAAAGAGAAAAGACGAGCCCTATTCGTTTTGTAGCGAAGTGCCAAAGTAGTGATAGTGGAATGCCTTAGATTATTTTTTAAATTGGTCAGCAATTAGATTTTTTCATTGGTAGCACTGTTTTCGGTCCTATAAATATTCCTTCAACAAAATTGTTCACCATTATTTTTGATCGATTCAAATAAGCGTCGAAAAGACGAAACGACAAAAAACTGCCTGAGATGTCAGTGCTGGTGAAATGAAGACATCGAAGTACTGCTTATCCATTGTTTTATTTTTTCAACCTTATATGACAGAACATCACATGGACCAAAAAATGAAGATATTTTCAAAAGCAAGACTGTTGAGAGGTAAAGATTATAGCCATGTTATCGCCTTAATACTAAGGAGTTGCGCCAGAAGAGAAGCAAACTAGAGCTTGATCATACTGCAACACAACTAGTATTAACTGCCAGTTGCAGAAACACTGCAAAAAATCCACATCTGCACAGGCAGAAGAAGCTGTCAGAAATACCACATAAAGGAGCCATTCTGAAGGAATGCCATCAGGACTTGTACGAGTAATGTTGCACCATAAGCCCCGATGAACGAAGACGTGATCTTAAAAAAACAACGTATTAACATTAAACTGACAACGAAATCTTTCTAAACCAACCCTGTCGTTCCACTGTTTTGGCTGCACACCCCAGAATCCTACTGGAGAAAAACCACCTGGAAATTTTCTCTCTAAGGCTCAAGCTGTGATAGAAAACATGAAAAAAGGCATAACTGCAGGACCTGATAGTACAATACTTGACTTCCTCAAAGCTGGAAGCAACAATTTACATGAGCTTCTTGCAAAATATATAACATCTTACCTTCAAAAGCAAAAAATGAAAGGTGACTGAAGGGATCTTCGTAACAACCGTCCAGAATGCTTGTTCAATGTTTTCTACAAGCTGCTTACGAAAACTATCCTTTTGCGCATGGTGAAAATCTTGGATGAAGCACAACTACTTGAGCAGGCAGAATTTCGACAGCAGTTTTGCTACATGGGCCACATCGAAGCCGTGCCACTGGTCATAGAAGTTATCGGGAGAACCATTTGTCTTTTTTCTGACCTTTATCAAGTACGAGAAAGCGATTGACAGCGGCAAAACAAACGCAATCCCATCAACAGTCGTCGACCAAGGAATAGACTCTTCTTATACATGAACTGTTATCGGAACGCAGTATAATGCTGCTTCTCCAACCGCACCTTGCCACACCCGCCGGAAAAGGGTTTCGACAAGGCGACAACCATATCGTCAAAGCCGTTCGCTGCCACACTGCAGTAGATAATGGAGTCATTCGATTGGGATCAGAACTGCACGCGCACGTATGCAAATTTTCTATCAAGTCTTCATTTTGTTGATGGCACTGTCATCTTTTCGAGGAGTACCGATGAAGCAGAGATAATGTCTTAATAAACTCAATAAAGCTGGAGAAACTATTGGAATGCGCATAAGTAGGACGAAGATCCACTTCATGAAGAGCTCATGATGCGAAGCCGAAGAGATCAATTGGGTGGTCTCCTGAATAAAGAGGCTACCTCGTGCGTGTTGGATGTTCAGTAATCATGGAAAACAACATATAGGAGGAATTAGACAGGTAAAGGAGAGCAGCAAATGTCGCATTAGGGTCTCCCAAAGAGATCACCGACCACCAAAAAAAAACCGGAAATTTTGAGCTTACCTTTTCTAAATGTTATACCTTTTTATTTTCTGCCTACTATAATTTCGTAGCAGGGTACTAAGCGAAATACAACCACAACGTTGCTGAGATATTTGCAAAACTCTGGACCGCAGGTGTCTATGGTGGGGAACGAACGCGCTATTGTCTTTCCGGGGAGTAACGCGTTCACCACCACACCATGCGGCTCCTTTGTTTCGCCTGTCTCTCAGCTATTTCTATCGATCTTTGCCACAGCAATCACCCGTCAGCGGGATTGATCTGGGGCGCCCAAAAGATCGATAGAAATAGCTGAGAGACAGGCGAAACAAAGGACCCGCATGGTGTGGTGGTGAACGCGTTACTCCCCGGAAAGGACAATAGCGCGTTCGTTCCCCAACATAGACACCTGCGGTCCAGGGTTTTGCAAATATCTCAGCAACGTTGTGGTTGTACTTACCTTTTCTGTTTAACACTACTCCCAGCTCTCAGTTATGCAAGAGAGACCCGCGCTGTTACAATAACTACAGAGGAATGCTGTGCAATATTCACAGAGCGCTCGGAAGATGTAGTCTGAAGTGTAACCGGCACACACAATATCTAGCATTAAGGCAAAGCTCTGACCTCCGAAATCTATCCCATCTTCGAGACTTAGGAAAACACTCATCGCAAAAAAAATACAGATATGCCGTTCATGTAATGAGAAGAACTGACGGCGGATGGACGAAAAGAACTGTGGACTCCAACTCCACGTGGACAGAGGCGTTACTAGGACGGCCACTTACACGTTGGGTGGAGGTGTTCGCACTAAAGTCAATCAACTTTAGCCGTAGCTGAAGCTGCTCTACAAATGACAGTGTGGGAGTAGGACCTGACACCACGCACGAATCGAATCACTACCATGGACGACAATTGTGAGGGAAAGAAACGAATGACAAATGTGATGGGATTCGCATAACGCTTGAAAATCGGCAGTCGAAGTACCAAAGCAATCGGCAAAAGTTATCGCCAAAACTGTTGAAGTATCAGAATTCACAGTGAGTCTACAAATAGCAGCGATTCATTGAGTATCGTCCTAGGAATCCATCAATGCTAATGAAATATGTCTCACTTGGAAAAGTTCGTAGCGTGTATGAGAAGCAACATCGAATCGTTGAAATAAATTGAATTACATAGAAAGTAACGTCTTTTTGTAATTCTAAAAATTTTTACTACATTTCATCCCATGGAGTAATTTTCGATTCAGTTTGATCACTACGCCGCTTCCCCAGCTATTAGCTAAAATCCTGTTTTAAAGCTCAAGTCTGCATCTGCATTATGTGTTTCTGTTTCCATTTATTTGAATCTTGGTAGAAGTATCACTTAGAAATGTACAAAAAAAAGAAGATTGCGCAACGTGGTTAGAGGTATGCAGAATACAGACATGGTCACTGGTTTTGTCCCCTGCCCCAAGCTAAGCAGTCTCTCATCCTTCGAAACTGGCATTTTGACTACAAAATTGTTATGGAGGACAGAATCATTGAATTTCTACATTAGTGGGCTACCGTAACTCATTATATAAGCCACATGTGAATTCATTCACCTCTACGATGCTACGATTGGAATTAGATATAAGGCGCTTATCACAGGGCTGGATTAACGCTAAAAACATCATCTGTTATCCTTTAAAAATAGAAATAGAAAAAAGAGCAGAGCGCCACGGATGCTTTCTATGACAAGATATCCTCTGTACGGTTTGAAAAGAACGCATACACATACGCATACACATACACATACATAAATACATGCATGCATGCAAATACAAAGAATTCGCATCATTAGAAATACACAAAGGTGTCTGAATTACTATGAGTCCGTCTTATATATTTTCTTAGATATACAAAACTTTGCTATTAAAGTGAACTAAATTAAATCTAATTATACAGCGTTTTCATTTCTTTCCAAAAAGAATCGTGAAACCACAAGAAGTCTGTGAGAAGCAGAGATAACTTCACATGATGGTTGAAACGAGGTATTCGCGTGCTTATAATAAGACTTTTCAAGCTCAGAACTCTAGAATTAATTCTTAATGGATTCGATAACAATGTAAAATTATTAGTATGACGCTGGAAAACATCTTTAATGGTGTTTACTAAATTCCGAATTCTATTAAAATAACCTTAATAACTGATTTTTAGTAGTGTTCCTTCACTATTCATCATCAGTCTATCGCACAACTCGTGAGGGCGGACCATCCATGCATCCAAGTACCAAGTAAGTTAATTCATCATTGGTCATACCATAAAATAAAAAGGATAAAGCTCTCGGCATTGATCAATCCCTGAGTGATGCGCCACACATTCGACTTCATTAAGTATCGTTGGAGGTGATTGAATGTATATCTGGCCTTTACAATGACTAACGGTAGTCTATCAAGTCAGTGCTGCTAACCTCCAGACAGGTCCGGTACCAATTTTCCGACCCCGGAGGGATGGAAAGCTTGGTGGCCATCGGGGTGGGGATCGATTCCACGTGTATGTTACAACTGCACCTCCAACCACTGCCCCACACGCGCCCTTTGCTTATAGGATACAACGGAATATTGTTGCTATTAAAAGTCTAAAACAGGAGCTAAAAAAGTCGTAGTGATATTCTACGCTTTTAAATATTCGTCGAGAGGAAAGAAATTTAACAAATCACACTGACTGACTGACTGACTGACTAAGAAAAAACGAAACATCAAAATTCAGTAAAACGATGAAGCTTATGCAACAAAAAAACATATAATCTCGTCAGACGATTTTCCTAAGTTGTTTATCTTAAAATAGCGCCCATTATGAAAAGGAAAAGATAAAAATTATCAAGAGATAAAATGACTTGATGGTAAGCGATCGAAAAGCTCTTAATTTGCAGTGAAAATTGAACAACTGTGATAATAATATAATACTAATATAATTATATTATAATAATTATAATAATAATAATACAAACGGCTCAATACAAAAAATCTTTTTTCTGTTGTCAGTGTTAGTAATAATCCGCATAGAACGTATTTAATCATTTCCCACGACCGACTTTCTATTAACCTCGGCATTGATCAAGTAATTCTTCGTATTTTTGTTGAGCATACGCGAGGTGTTATTGTTCTTTATTTACGAATAAGCTGACGTTTCGGCGGATTTCGCCTTCCTCAGACCCACTTCCTATGAGGTTTCCACTAAGTATGTCACGTAGAGACCAATCGCACAGAAATCACATGGAAGTATAATGTACTTTATAGTTGCTAACGACTCGGTTTTTGTTGTTGAACAGCCGTATATGTATTTATCTCCTTTTGCTCTTATCGAGATTTTGTTTTATAGATTTTAAGTTAGGTCTCAACAATACAACTGTTGGGAATGAATTTCTTCTCCTTATCAATTAAGAAACTCGTAAAGTCATCAGAAATCTTTGAAAATCAAAGGCCTCGTTAGCAGATATTTCTACTTAGTCCTAAAAAAACAACCCTAGTCTCAGTGGTTAAACGCCTCCGAGTGTGCAAACGTTGTTCGGTGGGTGTCAAACTGAAATGAACAACCAGGGATCTTTTCCTCGAATAAGGTTATTCAAGCTGACAAGAAGTTTATTATTTTTATCCTTTGGGAACCTCGACTTATAATATATCTATGTCATAGAAGGGTTGAGTTCGAAAAACTCTCCACGGTTGACTTTCGCACAAAAGAAAAGTAAGAAAAATGCGCCACACCATGGCTATGAGGTTCACCAGGTGCACCTTTTTGCTTTGAAGAATAATCTTATTTTTAAGCATTATGTGGAAAAATTCTAAGAGTGTTATTTAATACAGAGGAAGAAACTGGTAGCCATTCTGCAATGTGGACCCCAAAAAATATCGGCTTTGCTGTGACGATTAGATCGTCTACAGCGAACCATAAGACTTTAATATTTTTATCGGTAAGCGAAAAAAGAATGAAATGACGAATAAAGGGCAGAAGACGTTGTAAGTACGCTGTGTGATGGCAGTGATTTAGGAATGATTGGGCGGTATAAGAAGATGTGTTGAAAGGTGTGATTTAATTCATAGCAGACTTCGATATGAAGACGGTAGGAGAAACTATGTGGATTCATCGAATGTTGGTCGTCATGGAGAAAGGAGCGGGAGTTGGGCGGCTCATCCCTGCTACTAAACTGAACTGATAAAGGCGAAGCGAATGACGATGAAGCGTGGGAGTATGCATCAACAACAGGATGCTATCGGCGACTAGAAAAAACTCACTCAACAACTACGCGATAAAAAAACATTCGCAAATATCTCATTTGCTCGATTAAAAGTCTACCAAAGCACCTTTAGTTTGCAACCACTGAAATATCGTACTGTTATGTCACTATACTTCATGGAAGTGTTAATCACTTGAGAGGCATCCTAGACAGGAGACGGCAATGAAAGAAAGAAAGAAAGAAAGAAAGAAAGATGGGAATCGCGTAGAAGTATTCGACACGTTATTCACGCTAATCAACCCTAATTAATATTATTATTACAGTTATCCCCTCTTCCCACTAACCTTAATATATTGCAAAGTATTAGGTAATTTAGTAAGGAAAGCTCGACTCAAACCGAGAAACATGAAGTCACTTCTTTAAACTTTATCAAACCTTCAGTTCTCACCTATCCAAAACTTGTTTCCTGTGTCTCACAGAGCGATCGATGTGCTTTTTCAGTAATTCACGGTTCCCTTGTTGAACAAGCAGAGAGTTATCACCGTACTACTTATTTATGCAAAAACGACGTTTTGGACGACTTCTCTCTTTTCAGAGCCTGTAAAGGATAAGTTTACTGTAATCTGGTCATCCAAACATCTTAGCAAACTTAACAGAAAAATCACAAAGTCTAAAGTTTTGGGGTATTGCGAATAAAACATCCTTGTTATGATTCGATGTTTTCTTCAATAAGCAGACACGAGGTTGTTATTATAGAATTTATTACGATACAGTAGCTGACGCTTCGGCGGTTTCGCGTCTTCAGAACCTGGAAAGGTCAAACTGAGATGCCATCTACTCAGACAAACACTTCCATAACCCTAGCAGATAAAATTCAAGAAATAAGTTTGTACTCGCATAAGAAACAGCTTCATTTAAACACTTACCGTTTATTTGTTGTAAGTATTTAAGTTAGTTGATGGATAGCAGCCGCACAGAGTAAAACATGGGCGATAACTGTGTCTGTGTCAGGTCATTGGATTAGCCCGAGGTATGGCACCAGGTCACGCGTGATGACAAGACACTCCTCCTTGCGGTTCATTTTTGAATTTTTGGGATTGATCCAGAGCGCTTCAAGAGTTTTGTGCGCTGATGCTTTCGATTCGTGCGTGAGGATACTGACTCCTACTTCAAAATCCTCTCCGTTGGGTTCCTGCATCCTGTGCGCGCCTAATGGAGTGTTTGGTTTTAATTTAGATTTACCGACTAGGTGTCCTTTTATGCGAATGCAGAGCGGTCGACCCGTTTCGCCAACATATTCGTGCCCGCACGCTTTACAAGGGATCAAATAGACTGTACCCGAGTTCATGCAATCACCGTCTCTACCGTTAGGGCAAATTATGCAGTTTTTCGTTATACATAGACGGGCATAAAAGCGGTTGCAAACTAGCTGGCGTCTCAGAGTGTCCGGTGGTATTTCTATCACTCTTACGGAATTCTCGAGACCGGCCCTTATTAAGCAACGTTTTATGGCTGCGCTTATTTCGTTTAAAATAAAGGGCAAGAGGAACGGAGCCTCGTTTTCGCTAGATTTATTGCTTTGGGGCGTGGTTTTTCCTCTATACCTATGCTGAGAAGCTACAGTTTCGTAACGATTTGAAATGGCTATTTGCCGCACCAGTTTCGAGGATTCTTCCCTCTGATCACTACCTGTGCACACGCTAGCAGCGGTTCGAAACATATTTCCTATAAGCGCTCTTTTAGTGTGTGAGGGATGAGAGCAGAGGTAATGAACCGCTATATTCTTACTGCATGGCTTTCGATACCATTTTGTGACGTAGACGTTTTCGGATAGGTTGATTTGAACGTTTAGAAATGGAAGCCAGTTTTCTTTCGGTTTCTCAGGGATGAATTTTATGTACTCTGACTGTTCGTTCAATAACTCAAAGCATTTGTCCATCTCTTGTGTAGAGCAGATGACAAAACAATCATCTATATACCTACAGTAGAGTAACGGCCTGAGATCGATTACTGGTGCTTCCACTCTAGACATAAAGGCAACGGCAAGTGTTGGTGCCAGTCGCTGTCCCATTGCCAACCCTCTAATTTGCGCGTAATATTTCCCGGACCATCTGAAGATCGAGCAGTTTAAACAGACCGTTAGGAAAACCGTAAGCTGCTGAATCGAAAAGCCATACATGTTAATTGCTCCTTCGTGTTGCTCAAGAAGCTTGCGGATGGAGTGTCTTGTTATCACGCGTGACTTGGCTCGTTAACGAATTTAAGTTAATCGAATGAACGCTAATGTACGCATTGTTCCAGCCAGTATGGTGTTCACTGTGAGTTAAATAGATGGAGCCCTTCGCGTTGATCATTCCCTGAAGGATGCGCCATAAATCTAGTCAGTATTGCCACCCTACCAGACAAGTCTACCAGCCTGGGGCACAGGATCGACTCCATGTGTACTGCAGGGCGCCTCACACCTACGCGCTCCACGCGTTACTCCACTGTGAGTGACTATGGCATTTCTTAACCTGATGCCGAAAATCCACAGAGCTATGAGGGGTCTCGAGAGGCATATAGTGCAAAACAGTGCAGACAGGCGATAAAAGATCTTCAAGAGAGAAGAGCAGCAGTAGTGGTCGAAGCTGCAGAGGCTGGGGAAAAGCACTCGCAAAGCCCACCGAAGCTTCGTCAATTACAAGACCAAGCTGATTGCACTCCGACGCACAGACGGAACAGTTACAGCGCCCAGAAAGGCAATGGAGAAAATCAGGAGAGCGAAAGTCATTTTTGGCCCTTGGTTAGCCCTCATCCACCAACTGGGGACGTACCACGTCGCCTACTGGCTAACCGGTATGAAGTCCTTCTATGAGTGAGATCCGTGGCTAGGTACACTCAGGAAACAAAAAAGTGGCGATGATTTGGAGGCCACTATCAGGATCCTAGCGCAGAAAAAAAAGCATCAACTTGCAAGTCTCTTAAAGGGTTTTGTATAAATGTCAAAAGTCAAAAGACGTACCAGAAAGACGATTGCCTCACTATTACGCATGGCCTGAAGTCTTATTTCAAATCGATTTTTTGGCCTAGATAAGTCTCATTTGTCATACCACGTGAACAACACACGAGTGTACCCAGAAGCAACAACATAGTGAGTAGTCTTTGAACAAAGTGGTGTCTATTTATATGATAGATCTCTAGTGGTACTATAGATATTTTGCCGAATTATAAAACTATCGTTGCACAAAATACGTCAAGGCTCTGAAGAAGGCGAAGTCGCAGAAACGTCGCAGAATCGATCCGCAGCAACAACAACAACAGCAATCGGAAGGACAACTAATACCAACCTCTCATTATTTCAACAAGGGCAGTTCGCAAGAATATATATATATATATACATATGTGTATACATATACATACATATCGAATGCTTATGCCCAGGCTTGTAGGATGTCGATCTTTTGAGTTATTAAGAGGATTTCGACTTTTCTACTCCTCTTGTGGAAGCAAATCTTCCTCAAATTCTCGTACTTATGCTCTCAGTCATCTAATACAGATTTTTAAACAACCATTAAAACATTAAGATTTTTTTATGTTGGCTTGTGCGCTGCTTCCTATCTAACAAAGTTTCTCATCATTCTTCTTAGAAAGATTTGTCATCAACCAACTTTGCTAATCCACACGCAGCCCTTTTTCACTCTCATCAGCACCTTCTATCAACAGTCTTCATCAGCGTCTCATTTATATTAAATTTTCGAAACTCCTTTCTGACTGTAAACGTTGTTCTATACTGCTCAACATTACATGTCGTGCTGATCGCAGCGTCTCTTTCAATTCGATTCGTTTCCTGTTATCCATCATCCAGGTAGGCCTTGGGATTTTCCGCATGGAGCCGCTGTTAGGGAATTCTGTTCCCCTTAGTGAATTTTGTTGAGTTCTAGACATCGACTCGATTCTCCCTGTGATTGCTGTGATAACCGCACAAGGATGTTGCCATATTTTCTTATATACTTTTTCATCCTTTATGTTCTCGAGGGATCCAGTTATTGCCGGACAAGTCTGATGCCAATCCAACTCGGAAGCCTGGAAGACTCGATGGACTGGAAGTTGCCCTACCGTGATATCGCGTTGCTGGTACTTAACACCGTCGAGCATCACTATATCTGGACTATCCGCCATCTGTCCACTATCCACTATTATAAACATGAAGGAAGTAGCGTGCAAAAAACACCTCTGCAAAAATGCTATAAATTCAGCTTAATTAAGCATTGAAAAGGTGATTTAATGGATATTTAGTCTACGCAATGGCGTTCGATGACGTGCCACTTATCAACTCTCAGAATTTCTACACTCCGAAGTAACTATGGTACCAATTCGACGGCTCTAGGGCGTTGTTGGGCTTTAGTTTTTGGGGCCGAAGCACGGGATCCTACCAATGGCCGAGCACATAGTAATACACTCTGACGACGATGTGACATGATCCGCTATGGGATTATGCTATAAGTATAGAAATGATACGAAACTAAAAGATAACGGCATCAGAAATATACCATCAATATAACAGCTTTTTTTTCCAAAACAATCAACAGTTTATTACATTGACCAGTGATAGATCCCTTGTTATTAGCAGATTTTCCAGGTGACAAGTATTTGTCGAATTACTGACGAAAATTGAACTCCCAATCGCCTTTGTGTGAAACTTCTGCTGTTTCCATTCTCTAATTTTTTTACTAGGTTTTTTTCTTCCCATAAAAGAACTACCGTTAATTTGGCCAAAATACCCAATAACATGAATAGAGAATTTTTTTTTCGACAGCTTCAACGAGTTTTCAGAAAACTTTCATTTATTCGGTCATCAATCTCTGTGCGGATGCCACATACTTGCGTTCGCTGTAGCAGTGGGTGTGATACTCGTTGGATCCGTTGCTTCAATCATCATCTACAATATAAAACATTGCTAACCTTAATATTTTTGACACAAAACTTATTGTAGAACATTGTGTTGCAACAACAACAACAACAGCAAACAATCTGTACCAGCATCTCATCAGCTCAACAAGATCAGTTCGTAGAGTCACATAGATAAATATTGTGCTAGGTGTTGGGATGTGCATAGAGCAGTGTTCGGAGGTGTCCTACAATACACATGGGATCGAACCCCCGCGACCCAGGCTCACTAAGCCTTCCATCCCTCCGGAATCGGCAAATTGGTTCCAGACTTCTCTGGTAAGATAGCAGCACTTGCTCGACATATCAGTAGCCAAGGCGACTCATGGTAAAGGCCAGATATGCATTTGATCACCTCCAACGATACTTGATAAAGTCGAATGCATGGCATATCCTCAATGAGTGATTAACGCTGGGAGTTTTATTCTTGTTTATTTTAGGTGCTCACCACTTTTTCACTGTACCGACGTGGTATTGTGAGCTGAGCTCGTAATCGCTTTAGTCTTTCAAGAATCCCTCTTTCTGATAGCTTTTCATAAGGTTTTAGAAGTTTATATATAAAAACACATTGAATCGATACACTTCAAAATAACCTCCGTCATAAACATCCGAAATGACCGTCAGTTAAGTTGTTCTTGCTATTCATTGCTTCATGTTTAGCTACTATCCCTTTCTCGAGATCGCCTTATAACGACTATTTCGACAAGTACGAATCATTCAAACAAAGAGTATTCCACATTAGTCCTGCATAAAGAACGATGATAAGTAATGGATTCATTTTCTGAACGTGTCTGCTTTGAGGAAAACAAGACAGAGGGAGGAGGAAGGCAGACGAAGAAGAGTTCTTAAAAGATCGCTGCTAATTTTTCCTTCGTGGCTTCACTTAAATGCTTTTTTAATGACCTTTTATCTCCGAACACAGTGTTCATAAATACTCGTTCAGTGGTCTCCTACTATCAGTCGCCTCTCTGCCACAATTCTCGGCTTGAAAGGCTGGTTTTTCACTCCTCCGATCCGACAAAAGCTGACGAATGCCCACGGTGAGGACGTGTGCTGTGCCTAGTGCTGCGATCACAGAATATGGGGGACAATTGACTTTTGAACCGGCTATTAAACCAGATTTATGAAAAAGACAGAATCTTCAGTTAACAGCTGAAACCACTCTTATATCCAAAGTCTTCCGTAGATGACGGATGTGAACAAGCGAACAGAATAGAAGTATTACTGAGATACATGCAATGAGTGAAATCGGACAATAAAAATGAAGAAATTTACTAAAATTGATTGCTTAGAATACATCCAACTTGAATCAAAATGTGTCAAATACTGAAAATCTCGGTTCTGAAAACTATTGAACATCGACTTAAACGCTTAATAATGCTAACCTTGATCTCCCATGCTACGGCTTGTGACAATTGCTCTCCAGGAATATTCTTTGGAAGGTGAATGCTAAACGTTTTTTCGAGCGTTGGAAATATGCTTTTACCTCACTGTTGTTTATTCCAGTGAAAGAAAATTATTAGTTTTCTGAAGAGAAATAAACATAAGTGACCGCATAGCGCAGTGGTAGTGATCACATCCATTACGCTAGCGGCCCATCCTAGCTAGGTGCTGGCTTGGCGTGACACCGGACCCACAACCTCCCATCCTGCTGGTCCGAGTAATTCGTTCCGACCTTGTCTGTGGCAAGATTACTTTCTCTTATCCACGTGTCAACGCCCTATTACGGCTATCTCGTAATTCTAGGAAGAATAAACTATCAGCATTCAATGACATTCTCGATGAAGGCGAAAAATTCTCAAGCAATATCCAAATGCACACCTAAACGAAAGACCGAAGACTTTTGTGGCTGGTAAATTTGAAGAAACTAATCAAAAGTCAAGAGTGCTGAGATCTGGGCGGTGCCAGACATTGTAGTAATAATAATATGAATAATCATTTATGAGAAATATAATCGTATAGCTGATAGTAATGCCATGTGCTTACCGTCCAAGAAATCCAGGATTTCTACGGTCTTTGTTCAAAGTTACTTCAGCACAACGAGGTGGCGGTGGTGGTTTGCTGCCTTTCTATGACATATACTGCATTATTTGATTGACTTTTCCACCTCAATTCTTTACCGCGTCATTTTAATTGAATTGTTTCTGGGAGTAGAACAACATAGAGTTGACCCTTACGTATGGTCTTCCAATAGGAGAAGGACTTACAAATCCAACAGACAGATCAGAGACAACAGATCCACACTGAAGACTACCTAAGAGTTACTCGGGAATCACCAGTCCTGAATTGGAAATTCTACTGCGATCTACGAGGGCTGGCGAACGCCTGATGTAAGAAAATGAAATAGCACAAGCATGGATATATCAGGACTCCAGGAAAGATCATCATACCCAAATATCAGGTTACCCGTCAAGTGGCAATGGCTGTAGACTAATACGACTCTTCGCGAAGACGACTGGTTTAACTTCTTGAGTAAGTGTTCGACTATCTTATCCGACCAAACTATCAGTGAACTTTAAGTAGTTTAATCTTTTATAACCTTTGGACGGCCAAAAAGTACTACGCTATCACAAAAATTCCCGGTCAATTTTTATTACTAAGAAACTAATACCTAGAATAAAAACGAGTTCTTCACCTTTATAGCAATAAAGTTTTCTTTGACTCTTCGAACTCCTCTTGTATTTCCAGGCGGTGCGAAGCCACCAATTTCATGAAGCTTTCGCAATGCTCCATATCTGAGATGATTTATATTAAAAAATCTTCCTTACAACAAACAGAACTTTTTCATAAATAGCAGCTGAAAATGTAAATCGTTGTTGCTGCTCCAGTTTATATCAAGACAGTGTTTGAAGAGGATCGCGGGTATTTTCGCATATATTGAGAAATTCAGTAGAAAAAAGTTTAACAGTAGTCTTCCCTGTAGAATGATCTTGTTAACAACTCTTCGAGAATGGAAAGACCGTTTAGAAGGTTTGGATGGTGAGTCGTTCCTGCTAGCAATGATGTGCTTCATTGCACCGCGCTATCCTTTTGTAGGTTAATGATGACCTTCGTCCGTCGGTGTACGATAAAGAAAGAAATTGTGCGGAAGACTCTCATCAATGATTTCGTAAAATTTGTTGAACTCCTATTCATGTGAATCTTTATGAAACACGGCACGGAATCCAAAACACATTTCTTTCTAGTCATTTAGGTAGCTCTACTAGAGCATTTTCAAGTTTTCACTATAAAAAGAGGACGGGTATTGTAGATACGAGGAAGCTCTTCGCAGATAGTTCCGCTACAACCCACCGGCCAGATTTTGGCCTCATTCCCCCTGACGAGATCAAATCGGTCCTATATAGCACAGCATCTTTCGTCACTGCGTCCTGTATTTCTACACCATTTTTAACATCCTTATCATTTTTTGCTAAAGAATGTCTTGAATTTTTCACTAACTTCCTCCATGGGTTCGTAGTTCCTCGTTGTGCTTGCTTTTCAAATGATGGTACAGTTCCCATTACATAGATCTATAAGGTGTATTACTGCAAAACAGGATTTTAGACCACAAAATATTATTCAACGGTGAAGCAGGAATTTCGGAAAAAAATAGGCAAAAGGCTCAGATACTTTCACCTTTCTCTACTCTATTTGTCAGATCTATGACAATTAAATCAAAATGCTATATGGCTAAAAACCAGTGAAATACAACCACAGGGTTGTTAAGATATGAGTATAACTCGGAATCCTCAGTTGCTTTTTGAGCCTGCGATTACCCTTTCCGAAGGTTGCCGCTTTATCCACTGTACAAGCCTAGGATATTCGTTTTCCTTTGCCAGTTGTTTTCCCTAACACTGTTATCATCAATCACTCGTCAACGGGAATGTTCTAGGTAGCACATATCGCTGCTGAAGTCAAGTAAGCCCAATCTGAATTCGAAATCATAATGCGTCAACGTTTATTTAGTGCCAGCCTTTTTTTTAATGGTTATTACGTGAAATGCAAACAAAAAAGTAGACAAAAGTTAAGTATTAAAAAAAGTTTTCGTGAAAGGTTCTAACTGTAACTGCTCATTGTTATTCGAGGTAATGTTGCAATGCGTGCGTGCGTGCGTGTATGTGTGTATGCGTTTGTATGTGTGTGTGTATGCGCCTATGTGTATGTGTGTGTATGTGTGTATGTGCGTATGTGTGTATGTGTGTGTATGTGTGTATATGTGCGTGTATGTGTGTATGTGTCTGTATGTGTGTATGAGTGTATATATATATGTACGTGAATATACATTCGAGAGCGTGTGCGATGTGCTCCAAATGATCAAAAGTGCATATACAAGGATAAAAATATAAAGCTCTAGGCGTTGATCAATACCTGAGGAATGCGCAATGCATTCGACTTCATTAAGTATCGTTTGGAGGTGATTGAATGCATATCTGGCCATTACAATGACCCGCGGTGGCCTACCGATGTATCGAGCCAGTGCTGCTATCTCACCTCGAGTCTGGCACCAACTTGCCGACGCCGGAGCGATGTAAGGCTTAGTGGGTCCTAGGCGCAGGGATCGCTTCTACGTCTGTGTTGCAGGGCGTCTCCGACCACTGCCCCACACGCACCCTTACAAAAAATATGAAATATAATAAAAGTTAAAATAAAATATAAAAATATTCGGTTGTATGGGAAGAAATACAATTTATAATTGGTAATTGCAAAACAGACATCACAGTTAGACGTCAATTTTCGAATACCTCATGAACTTCGTTTTCTGGTTCGAACAACACTCGGCCCTCAGAAATGAGCGCAACATGAGCCGCAGGCTCCAGAAATGACCTACAGCCAAAAACATCATGCCGGCAAAAGCTCGAAAAATTTGGGTAGGTCAAAGATTTTCTACCAGTCTGCTTATTATTTTCCCGAACAAGAAGTCCATAAAATTACTGCTGTGAAGAAAAAATGACTTCACTGAAACATACACGAATTCCAGCCGATGGATTCCAGTAACTGGTTGTAGGTGTTCATGTAAGAACTACTCATTTATATAGTAATGACTATGTTGTTACTTTCAAATGTGCATAACGGAGCAGAGAAAGAGAAACTACTGCCATTTAACAACGTAAATCTACGACATAGAAGCATTAACTGATTAGCTGAACGTTCCGCTGGACGTAATGATATTAACTCCCAAGTCCGACTTTCTATTAACCTCGGCATTGATTGAATATATATCTTTCTACTTCTGTTCAGTAAACATGAGGTGCTATTTTATTTCTTTATTCACGCACAAGCTGACGTTTCGGCGGATTTCGAAAGATTTTTCGGCGGAACGAAAAAATTTTTAAATCTTGGTTTAGCCTTTTCTCTGTTTGGTTATGGAGGTGTTTGGCCGAATGGATTGCTGTCGACTTGACCCTTCCAGGCTCTGAGTAAGGCGAAATCCGCCGAAACGTCAGTTTGTGCGTGAATAAAGAAATAAAATAGCACCTCATGTTTGCTGAACAGAAGTAGAAAGGTAATGGTATTACTTCAGTGTCTGACCTTCTGTATTCTCGTGGAGTATTGATTGGCGTGCTGACAGGAGTTTCCATTTGAGTGGGTACTTTGCTGATTGATGATGTGTTGGGTGAGAGATATGACGCGAATGATCGAGGCAAGACGTTGGTAAACTGCAAAAAAAGTAATCTCTTTGGAAATAAGAAAAAATAAAAGTTTCTCAAGTCTGGTAAGGGGCTGTTGTCTGTAACTCCTTGAATCTCCGTAATTTTAAACCAGACAATCACGTGATTTCTGAACTTTCATAAATTTTAAAGTAAATATGAGGCTAATGTATCACATTCAGAAGATATTAGAAATACAAGTATGTATAATTGTATTCTGCATTTAGCCAACTAGCCGGTAACTGTGAGCTGTTATTACTCCTAAGACCAAAGAAATCCACCGAAGAGACGTTTTCACGCCATAACTTCATCTGCACAACATTCATCTTTAACAGATTCGCTGCAATATGCAAGTACCCCTCAAGGAAAACTATATTCTATCCTTAATAATCTACAAAACATAGTCCCATTCGCAACAACACCACTCTGAAGAAAGCGAAATCGCCGAAACCTTAGGCGTTGAACAACAAACATACAGCAAACAACAGACTGCAAACAAACAACAAGCAACTAACAATTAATAACAAACAACAAACAACAACAACAAAACGACGACGACGACAAGTTTGGCCAGTCACTTACCAACTTAACAAGGACAGTTCGCGAGAATGTATAAATAAATATTACAAAAAAGAAACAGTTTTTCGAACGCGATCGTATGTCCGAGCATGAATTGCATCGCTGGAGAAAAGGATGCAACACCGAGTTGTCACTGCTGCATACATAAAAGTATTGCTGTGATTAATTGCTTTAAGTAGGGAAAGAGGCAACAATGAGCATTGTTTTCAACGCAATCCACATTTGATGAAAAATCAAACGATGGAGGTATGCGTCGCAATGTATGAAAAAAAATTGGCTGCTCTGCAAAAGATCACTAATCGCAGTGAATTGTGGTGTGGTGAAGGTGTATTGCTGAGCACTGAACTGAGCAATATTAGTGTATTTCTTGAACGCGAAGGTCAAGAAAAGCCTACAACGGTTGCACTAGGTAAAAATAATAAAAGGATAAAACTCTCGTCCTTGATCAATCTCTGAGGGATGAGCCACGCATTCGATTTCATTAAGCACCGTTTGGAGGTGATTGAAGGCGTACCTGACTTTTACAATTACTTGCGGTGGCCCGCCAATGAACCGAGCCAGTGCTGCTATCCTCCCAGACAATCATGGTACGAATTTTCAGACCCCGGAGGGATGGAACGCTTGGCGGGCCAGGGGCGCGGGAATCGATTCCACGTGTGTGTTCCAGGGCGCCTCCAACCACTGCGCCACATGTGCCCTTTTTGCACTACGCAGTCAGTGGTAGTTTATGAAGCATAGTCGAAGTTAGGAAAGCGATTATAGAGAATCATATATACCTTGATGGAGCCACAGAAACTCTAATGAACTAGTAGTGTTGTCGAATCGATATTCTGTTTGTACAGCAGCATGTATGACAGCTTTACAATTATAGACTTTGAATTCAGGGACAGAGGCGCTATTGGAAGGGCACATCACACTGATATCATCATGAAGAAGCCGGGCTTTTTTTGTAATCCGAAGTGGAAAAGTGGACGGCAGTCAGCGACGCAGCAATCATATTTTTCCGCGTTTCGTATGTCATTGGCATACCAAGTAGAAAACAAAATACGACCTTCAGGAGATCCAAGCCAACGAAGAGCGAGTGATGAATGCTTATGTTTAGTCGCGCCACTACTTAATAAGTTTAAATGATAACCAAAAGCGAACTTGTCCTGCAGATGGATTAATTGAAGGGAAATCCTGTTTTTGTTCTGCGAGCTAATCAGGACCTCTGTATGTATGAGAAGTCAACATGATGAAGGTATAAATTCTAGAGTCGATCAGCAGGAGACAAGCTGCTAAGAGAACATAGGAGAGCGTCGACGAAATAGTAAACAGAACAATGTAAACAGAACATTAAGCACCAAACACTTTTTTTAGACACCACGACTCCTTCTGTTCGTCTGGTTTAATGTTTCCGTCTAAAACCTAAACAAGTTAACAGGATGAAGGATCAGCTCCGACCTACATCGATACTCAAAGATGGGAAAGGTTCTTGGTTACATCAACATGTAGGAAACCAAGTATGCAGGATATGTGTCCAAAACGCTGCCGGTGGACAACATACATAGTTTTGCGGGTGTTAACTATGGAACGAGAAGACTACATTCTAGGCACGCATTAAAGATAAAGGGGTTTTGGTGGCGCTCGTTTGGGTGGCGGACAGACAGACTACACAGGAACCATGAAAGGCGAGTAAAAGTCATATCAGCCAATCTATTATGAGAATGAGAAGCATTAATTTCTGTTATTCATAACATTCCTGGAATGCTTAGACGTTTCAGCACTTAAGCATCGCTGGCAATGAATATCGCTTCATGAAACATCGTTTAAACTTGTTACGTTACCGATCCACAGAATGAGCGAATATCTTCATGGGCTGAACTTCTCTCTAGCGATGAGTTGTTGTCAGATTGTGATGTTCGTTGACACGCATTTATTTTTGAGTTGAGTGAAGCCTTCGTCTCTCTGTTAACTTCAAGTCTATTGATCGGCCTAAATATGTGATCTTTTCCACTAGCGGTGATTTTACTTAGTTCATAATGATAAAAGACGTAGAGCTATGTCTTTCAGAGATACGCCGTGTATTCGACTTTGTCAAGCATCAAAGGAATGAATGCACATCTGGCCTGGCTTGTGGGATCCTACCGATATGTTAAGGTATTTCTTTTATCCTGTCATGTAACTCTGTTACCAACTCGCCGAGCTATTAGCAGTGGATGGCTTGATGAGCACGGGGCGCTTTCTGGTAACCGATTCTTGAGTATCAATCTTATTTTCTTAGGTCGTAGATTATACCTATCTTTTGCTCATTGTTTCATCGACTTAGACGAAGTTGAGTTATCCCGACTGACCGAATTCCGATGATTAGTTCGTGCAAAGGTATGCAAAGGTACATTTGTAATATTCATTATTACAGATTACTCGTCAGCAAGGATTTGCAATGAAATAGGGAACAGAACCACAATGATACTGAAGTATTTGCAAAATCCAGTTTCCTTTCCAAATTCCAACATGTGGTTTTCCTTTGCGACGGCTCACGTATTGTGGACTGCGATACTGGGGCCATATCTTTGCTTCTCTTAATAAGAAATGTTCCTAAGGCTGTACGATTCTCATACGTTCAACCTCTCATTGTTCTGCTTATCTACGGTATAAAAATAATAAACTTTTTTCTTAAAAAGTTTCTAGTTACTATTAGGTTAACTTCATGACCAGTTTTGAGAAAAAAAGCAAACAGAGGATATTTAGATCCTTGAACCGACTTCTTAGGCTCATCATAACTTGAAATAAAGTAGTAACTGCAACATTTATTCCTCTATTGCAAATATTCCAGCGGTTTTTACTTCTTTCAAAGGAACTCTGTTGAAACAACTCTTTCGAATTTATGCAGAAAGTAACCCTCAATGATGCTGAGATATTTGCAAAACTCCGGAGCGCAGGTGTCTGCGGTGGGGAACGAACGCGTTATTATCCTTTCCGGTGAGTAACGCGTTCATCACCACACCATGCGGATACTTCGTTTCGCCTGTCACTCAGCTGGTTCTATCGATCTTTGCCACAGCAATCAACCATATTTTTTGCCTACTCTTTTTAAATGGCAGGGTATATTGCGAAATATAACTTCAATGATGCTGGAACGGACCAGCATGGTGTGGCGGTAAACGCGCCACTCCCCGGAAAGGACAATAGCGCCTTCGTTCCCCACCGCATACACTTGGAGTCTGGAGTTTTTCAAATATCTCAGCATCACTAACGTTATATTTCGCAATATACCTAGCCATTTTAAAAAAGTAGGCAAAAAATAATAAGTTTAAATTCGTGTTGTTCTCTGTTCTTCGCTGTAGATACGCATTAAAACCAATGCAAGAAGTTGAAATATGTCAAACGCTACCAATTTGTTGCAATATCCTTTCTTAGAAAATCTCAAAAAAAATTTTGGTCGTTCTGTCGTAGTTTTTATACGTCTTAATAGTTCAGCTTCAGAAAAGTCACAAGAGTCATTCGATATCTTATTTCATCTTCCAAAAAACCGTTGCAAACCAAGCATCTCACCTCATTCCATGAAGCTTGTACGATAAATAAGTACAGTTCGTTCATTAACCTTACGAATGATAGTGATTGATAATTATCCAGATACAACAATAATGATAACGGTATTCCTAAGGATGATAGCCGCCTCCAATTCTTCCTTAATGAATAGATAATGATGAGATTAAAAAGAAAAACCGCAAAGCTGTCGGCGTTGACCACTTCCTCAGTGATGCGCTATGCATTCGACTTCATCAGTCACTGTTAGAGTTGACTAAATGTATACCCGGTCAATACAGTAACTCGCACCAGCCCCCGTATGTACCCAGTCAGTGCTACTATCCTCCTATACAGGTCGGGCCCAATTCGTCCACGACGGGGAGATGGTGGGTTTGGAGAGCCTGGAGCTTCGATTCGATCTCATGTGTATTCAAGAACGCATGTAACCACTACTCTAAACCAACCCACGACGACATTAACTTTTACAAATCATGTTCGTTGATGCAGAGAAAGGCAAAGCAAAAGGCTCGTATGGTGTGGCGGCGAACGCATTAGCTCCCAGAAAGGGTGATAGCGCGTTCGATCCCTACCACAGACACCCGCGGTCCAGAGTTTTGTAAATATCTCAGCATCATTGCGATTATATTTCACATTATACCCTACCATGAAAAAGAAACAGGCAATAAACAAAAAGTGATTACATTATAATTACAACGTCAACATTCTTCAAAACCGACGCCATTTAACCTTCACGTGAACGATTAATATTTTCCTATTTTATTAAACTAAGACGAAGCTGACCTTCGTCCCAACTACGCCTCTCATTCCTTCGCGATCCGTAACTTGGAATGAAACTTTTCTGGAAGAAATCTCCCTATTAAACAGCTGTTGACTGTCTGGGATGATAAAGACCTAGGGTGTCCCTGGTGCGGCCATTCTAGCATTCCAAAAGGATTGCCTCGAGCAAAATTATTGAGCATCTATAAAAAAGACCAAAAATACTCCAACAGCCAAAACCACACACAAATCCGAAGTTTCTTACGGAAAGTGGATGCAAGACAACAAATCCAATGAAAGAAGTGGTGACGTTAAAAGCAGTACGGCATCACGGGTTATCAAGATGAAGCAATAAGAATTTCGTATGGTAATGACTTCTCAACTCCTTGATGTTGCGATCTTTTCAACACGGCGTTCGATAAACAATAGATCTATTTACGTTTTGTCTTTTCACAGTAAGTTATCGTCTTGTCGCCCCCTGTTAATGTTTTGACAGTTTAACATTCAAATGAGGATTGTTTAATAAGCCAATATCGAAGCAGAACCCAACAAAATATCTTTTAAATACTTACTTACTTGGTACTTGAACTGCCCGTCCTCACAAGTTGTGCTTCTCTGGCATAATCGCCAATTTTCGAAGATTTAGTGGTTAAGCCATCGTGGTTTCTTGGAAACTTGAGCTTAGCCTGGCCAAAGTTTGCCACAGGTCTTCAATACCACAGGCAGTCGTAGCTCTTGTGGATTAGAGGGAGATTTACCACCATGCGACTTTGATACCAGGACTGTAGCGGATCCTAGTTTTGGTTTACACTTAGCTAGGCTTTCTGATGTAAACGCCGGACTCCTTCTTAGCTTGGGGGACCTTTCCGGGGAGACGAATCCTCTCAGCCACGATGGGGACGTAAACCGTTGGGAGGTTCTAAAAGTTCTCAAAGGCAGAGTTGAAAAAAAAGACACTAGGCAATATGAAAACCATAACGACGCTGAGGTATTTGCAAGCAAGATTATCGTTGGTGAGTGATTGCTGATGGCATTGTTACGAAAAAACGCTGGCTAAGGGAAATGCAAAGCAAGGACCCCAGTGGCGCAGTGTGTAACAAGTGAGCCCGAAAAGGGTGGCGGCGTGTTCGAATTTGGCTTGGGGTCCAATTTTTACAAATATCTCAGCATCGTTTTGCATGCGCTATACATAATACCCTTTGTTAAGAAGTAATAGAAAATAAATAGAAAGTTGAGCATTTTATATCAAATGTACAGGCCTGTCCGTTAACACTTATGCCACGACGCGACCTTCATACGAGACATTCGTACGGACACGTTGTGAGGTTCCGATGGCTTATTTTTGCGCATAGAATGCTGTACTGATGAAGGATAAAACGAAGGATAAAGCTCTCGGTGTTAATCAACCCCTGAGGAATGCGCTATGCATTTAACTTCACTAAGCATCGTTGGATGTGATTGAATGCATATATGGCCTTTACAATAACTCGATGTGGCCTACCGATGTATCGAGCCAGTGCTGCTATCCTCCCAGATAATCTTGGTACCAACTCCCTGACTCTAGGGGGATGGAAGGCTTGGTCGGCCATGGGCACGGGGATCAATTCCGCGTGTGCGTAGCGGTGGCGCCTCCAACCATTGCGCCATACGCGCCCTATTGCGCTACAAGCGTAGTACTGATATACACCGTCATCGGTGGACAGTTTATCAGCATTGATGTTTTGACCTGCGTCGGCTGAGAAGTTTTCCGTTTACCAGCGCGTGTTCGTTTCCCACTGCATACACCTGTGGTCCGGAGTTTTGCAAATATCTCAGCACTTCATACGAGTCTCAAGTTCTCCCAGAAACGTGTATGTGCTCAGTACCATAGTAACAAATAGTAAATAATAACATACATACCATTCACATATGCCTTTAAACCGACAGAGCAAAATCTCTTCTGTAATCCTGCGGTGTCCTCAATCAATCGTTTTGGTTATAGAGATATTATCGTTCATTTTTTTCAAATGAGGTACACCTATTTTAGTATGTTTAGAATTTGACACCTGTGGGGACTTTTGATTACACGATTATTCCGTTTTACCCAGTGAGAAAAGGGATCCGGAGCTCCAATCTGCATTATCGATTAAAAATCAAAGATGCCGTTCTGTACGCCAACCAGTCGAAGATAAGGTGGATCTGACACGTAATGCGTATGAATGACAACCGATGGACATGAGCCGCTAGTGACTGGGATGCCAAACGTACTGCAGGAAGACCACCGACCCGATGGTTAGTATGGTGGGACGGCTAGATTATATAGGAATACCAAGTAGTTAAGATGATTCGGTCGGAGTTTGCTGCTCGCCTTTGTGTATGCCACGCGAGACTTCTTGTAAGTAGCAGTCACAATGCCGAAAACTTCAAACTTGGGTAATTAAACCATTTATCATAATTATACAACAATTATGGCATAACAATACAGCTGTACAATTAATACAACAATGATACGGGCTGTGAGTAGGCGTAACCTGATCACTGGTGTTCAGGTTGCTTGTGACTGAAGAGATTGGGATAACGGTACAACTGTGTAAATGCAACGATGATATAGGTAATACAATAATGTGTGATATTTGGCGATATGTAAGCTGGGTGGATAAAGGTGGAATTGAGATGATAACAAGTGATATTCGGCGATATGTAAGCTGGGTGGATAAAGGCGGAATTGAAATGATAACAAGTGATACACTTGAAGGAATTAACGCGGACACTGGTGTTGGAGCACTCAGGAATTGAGGGACCGGAAGCAGACCGGTCGAACGCGGCTAAGATTTCAGGACCAGTCCTATGGGCTGCTTGTATTACATCTGAAGTGGGTGGAGCTTTGCTAGAGGGAACTGAAGGCGGCGTCCAGAGAGGGGTTGCATGTGGAATGGTGCAGGTGTCTCTTCGGAGACTTTTTTGGAACGACAGATGCTGAAAAGTGCATTCAGCTGGCTGCTGCTGATTCCCTTTCCAGCCACCTGCGAGGCAATTGCATGAAACGGTTGTTAAGAGATGATTTACCGAATGTGCAAGGATAGATGTATGACGATTACGAATAGATAGGTGTTGTAGAAGGCATAAGGTTATAATTGTTCTACATAGAGAACATTCCAATATTCGTGGAGAATGTTTTCTATAGTCAGAGTTTTTTTACGAAGAGTCTTCTAGGCTAGAAAGATATGTTGCACGATGAGTCTCTAGAGCGAGTAGAACCCACCAGACTACACCTCTACGCGACATGGAAAAATAAAAGATTTATTGGCGTCCGCTCAAGTCACTCAAAGATCAGTAGAACCATGGGTGATGCAGATTTTTTAAAAGCCATGAAGTCTGTAACGAGCTGAAATTAGACGGCGTCGCCCACCTATTTTTAGTTAAGTCCAAAAGATCAATTCTTGTATGGCATAAGGACGAATAAAAAACGTTGAACACATGCGGGCAAAGAAGTGACTCTTGGCTTTCATCTTTCTACACGCTTTCAACACTTTTATCTGTCTAACGTTTCGAAGAAAAGATGAAATGCGATTTTTTCCATGTCCTTTTTCATCTTTCGTGTTCACGTATCTAATCCTCTTTTCTCCATAGGTTATCGTATTCACAACCGTTATATGCTATCGTTTTCTGTTTACAACCCTCTGATATCGTATTGAAGTTTTTTGATCGATTCCTTAAGCGATGCTGTGCTAATAGTTCGTAAGCTCTGATAGAACCATTAAAACCGCTTTGAATAATCCAATTGCTGCTAAATGACTAGGATCAGCCAACTTCGTTTTCCAGTGGATATTAAAAGAGTTTGGTGAATTAGACGAAGTTGATCTCTCTTTTGTGTTATGGAAATTTCATATTCATGCAGCTGCTTGCAGTTGCTTAATGGAATAATTCATTAGAAAAATTATTCCACCTCCTCTTTATGACGCCTTCTTGCGATAAGTGCTAGATATTTCCTAATCGACTGTGAAATGAGTAATTGGCTCTGAATAGTGTTCTTGTTCGGCTGACGTTTCGACATCTTCTTTTTCGTCGGAGCCCGTGATGCAAATCGATGTTGTTTCATTCGGCTGTGCTTCACTGAAGATGATCCGACTCGGTACGACGACAAAGTCATCACATCGAGAAGACGACCAATTGTAGATCATCGTTCGAATGATCAGCGCTGGTGAAGACGAGGGTTGAGATGTTAGCGAACAAGCATCTCTGTTAACCTCGTGTCAGCTTAACACACCAAAACGGCAGTGATTATCACTACCGAGGTTGAACCCTGTTAATCTCGAAAAATTATATTTTTGTGTCAGAATATTTACGCTTATAAAGAGCTGGGTCGAAAGAAAACGTCCATCCTTCAGAGAATTGCCCGCCCACCAGGTGGATAAGAGCTTCGCCATCTGTTTTGTGAAGTCATTCGTGCTTTGCTGTTTGGCCTTTTTTCGCTTCCTTCTTTATACGATTGCTAAAAATCTGATTATGCTTAAAAGGAAGTATTCACTTTCGCGGATTATTGATATGTATTCAAGTTACAAGAGCGTGTGTAGTGCTGTGTAGTGCAGTTGTTAGAGGTGCCTTGCAAAACAAATGTGCTTTTTAACACGGCAACGAGCCTTTGGCAAACCAAACCCTCATCTTTATTAGGTCAGAAAACGGGTTCCGAATTTGTTTGAAAGCTAAAGAAACATTGAGCTGGTGCATCGGTGAATCTTAACAAGTTATTGCGTAGGCCAAAGTGTGCATTCAATCAGCTCTGTGATTGTACGAATGGAGTTGAATGGATGGCACTTCCCTTAATGACTGGTCTACGACGAAATCTTTTTCCACTGCTTATTATTGCTCTGCTGGCAGTGGTGTCAAATAAGTGTTTTAATGCTCTCACACTAGTTTAGTGCACATTTTCCGACTCGGTAGACGAGGAATACTTGCTAGGCTAAATCACCGGCTGTTTTTTTTTTTTGAAATATTAAGGTCCTGTTCAATTCTAACGCGAGACGTTTGATGCAACAAACATTTCAGATTTAGCTCTAATATGAATAGAAAAAAATAGCACAAATCGGTATCGATCCCAGTTAAGCCGCAGCTGTAACATAAGTCACAGTATAGTCACTTCCAAACAGCAGGCGTCCGTGGTAGGGATAGAACTCGCTATTAACCTTTCCCGGGGATAACGCTTTGAGTGCCACACCATGTGGATCTTTGGTTTCGCCTTTCTTTCAGCTGTGTTTAAATCCCATTGGCGGACGTTTGCTGATAGTACCTATAGAATTAAACACGTGTGAGACAAATGCAAGACGGGAGATGCTTTTTATAAATACTTTTTTTTTTACTTTTTACGTCTACTTTTTTATTACTTTTTCAACTGCAGCCTCAGCTCAACTGGGTTCAATACCAATGTGGGCTCCCCAAATCAATCCCGTTAACGGGTGATTGCTGACGGCGTTGATCGATAGAACTAGTTGAGCGACAGGCGAAAAGAAGGAACCGCATGGTGTGGTGATGAAGATGTTAGACCACTGAAAGGGTGCCAGCATCACTGCAGCTAAGGCGCTTTGTTTTAAAAAATAACAGCTGACATTTAGTCTCTTAATGGATTGTTGACCACTCTTCATACGTAGTGTTTGCGTTCATACGTGCGAGTGTGTGCATTGTTTTTAATATCTCATATTCTTCGTATCTATGGCAAGGATGATGACGAGCTGTGCCTAAACCAGTACTGATAGCATGGGAATGAGGTAGCTGACGAGGTGGCATGTGGGCCTTCGATTAGCTGCAACAAAAGAAAAATTAATAAAAAAAATTCTAAAGCAACTGATAACATTAGCCACACTTTTTAGTAAGTAGAAGGTATGAATTTTTTTTCATTTGGCCGTTTTCTACATTGACAGTTTGAAATTAACAGATAGCGCTCGACCCTCCTTGTTTACAATGAAGATGACGTGAAAGTAATGGCCACTTCCTGCACTAAACCAATATATCTCATAATAAATCCCAAAACAGACTTTCTATTAACCTCGGCATTAATAAAATAATTCTCTATGTTATACCTTTTTATTTTCTGCCTACTATGATTTCGCGGCAGGGTACATAGACACCTGCGGTCCAGAGTTTTGCAAATATCTCAGCAACGTTGTGGTTACAATTTTCTATATTCTTGTTGAGCAAATTTGAAATGTTATTTTATTCCTTATTCATGAAAAAGCTGACGTTTCGGTGGATTTCGCCTTCCTCAGAGCCTGAAAAGGACAAGTTGACCGCAGTCTACCCGGTCAAGCACTTCCACAACAAAAAAGAGAAAGTACTAAACCAAGATTTCAATCACACTGAACACAGAATATCTTTATCGTGCACTCATCTCTTTCTAGGAGTCTTCCACGGAGGATGTCGTGTGGAGACCAACTGCACGGACTCTACATTTTCCACGCTCTGAGGAACACGAAATCCACCCAAACGTCACCTTATTCCCAAGTAAAGAATAAAGCAACACTTCGCGTTTGCTCCACAAGAATATAAACAATAAATGTCAGTTCACCCAATCTTCTTAATTGCAATGAAGCTTCTAGAATCTAGATATAATAGAAGTTATTATGTTTTATTAAGATAAAATTCTGATTTTATGGAACATATGGCATGTACTTCTTCCACTTTAATATTTGAAGGGTGAAATTTCGAGCATGAGGATAAATAGACTATCGGAACTGCATCTCAAGACAAGATAGTGCTCACTGATTTACGATTCATGGTTGCAGCGCTGCTCTTGAGTGGAAAATTTTAAAAATTCCGTTCTTGTTCTAAATTTTCTGTTTTCTAGAGAAGCACTCAGGTTGTTATTATAAAATTTATCTACCAATAAAAGCTGACGCTTTGCGTTCATCAGAGCCTGAGAAGGTAGAGTTGAGTGTAACCTAGTCGGCCAAGTACCTCCTCAACACAAAGGCCACGATATTTAAATTCCAATTTCAGTGAAAACGAAATAGGTTCTTCACACTCACTGTATTCTATCACATCTCCAGTGAGTTACGTGGGATTCGAAACGTATAGAGTTTATAAGGGTAGGTAATACTCCCTTCAGTAGCGAAATAGTTAGCGGTTCAGATTGGTGTAGAATAGCATTAGTCTTCTATGTGGTGTGAGATCACGTGTGATAACGAGGCGTTCCTCCCTTCAGCTGGCGTTACAGGCGATTGCATGAATTCGTGCATGTACAGTGTTCCTGATTTCTTGTATAGAGTGAGCCCACGAATATGCTGGCGAAACCGGTAGACCACTGTGTGTCCGTATAAAACAACATTTAGACGGTAAGCGTAAAGTTAAACAAACTGCTCACTACGTTCGCTTAGGGTACGGACACGTATCAGGAAAGATTTCGAAGTATAAGTGGCCGTCCTCGAGCAGGAATCTAAGGGTTCGGAGCGTAAAACTCACGAATCATTCTGAGTAAAATTCAAGGATCCAAAAATGCACCGATAGGAGGAATGTCTCTTTGTTTCCCATAATCTCAAACAGTATTTAAGACTGGTACTTTGATGTTACACAGAGACATTACGCTCTTATGTGGACTCTTTACGTTCGGTTTCCATGTGTAATGATCAATGGACAAATCAACGAAAATTTGTGTATATGTGTGTGTGTGTGTGTGTGTGTGTGTGTGTTTATGTATGAAGAAGCCCCTTTGTTTATAATTCAGATAAAATTTGAATATCTAGGTTATGCTGTTGAAAACACGGAGGTACTTGCTCGACAACGTTACATTAAACTTGACCTTTTCCATTCTCCGGAGAAGGTGAAAACCAAGTAAACGTCAACTACTGTGAAGGAGAAGTATAGTAGCAACACGTGCTCATCTCATGTATGCTCATCAAGAAAACAGCGAATTATTGTAACTGCCGACGTCAATTGATAGTTGGTTCCGGGATTCATACGTTTTTTGAAAGTTTTTTAAAATTTTAACTTATTATTTACTGCCTACTCTTTTTAACGGCAGGGTATATATTGCGAAATATAACTTTAATGATGCTGAGATATTTGCAAAACTACGAACCGTAGGTGTCTGCGGTGGGGAACGAAGGGGCTATTGTCCTTTCCGTGGAATAACGCGTTCACCACCAAACCATGCGGGTCCTTCGTTTCGCCTGTCTCTCAGCTAGGTCTATCGATCTTTTGCGATCAGCATTTTTTTTTATCCTAGACATGTTCGAAATTTAAAGGTCATGCAGAATGATTATTTGTGCAAATAGTACAATGTCCCTTTAATAAACTTGTGGAGTTTTGAGTCCTTAAAGTGCTCTAGTGATTAAGAAATTACCTCCAATTACTAAAAGACCAAAACAGGGAGTTCTTTGTGAAATATTATAAAGAATGAATTAACTTTAGTTATTGACTTTTTCGTAGAAATTTGGGAAAAATGGTTTTAAAAAATCAGGCCACAAAAAAGGATGAGACTAGAATCATTTAGTAAGATTACGTGAACGTCAAGGAACCGTTCAAATGAGTATACTCACCTAAGTAGAACTAGTCATTCTAAGAAATTGCTGACATGGATTAATCAGTTTCTCGAGTTAACATTTTTGTTGCTTAGTGACCATTAAAGTGTAGCTTATGTTTAAGTTTCGAAGCGTTCCTTAACTGCCCCTGATATTTTCACATTCTGTCAGACGGAAAACTCACTATGTATCCCATGTTTTTCTTTAAAAAACAGACACGAGGTTGTTATTATAGAATTTATTAGGATACAGTAGCTGACGTTTCGCCGGTTTCGCCTTCTTCAGAACTCACTATTCTCCTCCAAAGGGAATCTTCCAAAGAAAAATTCCAAAGGGAATGATGCCCTGTTTGTATCGAAGAGAAGCGCGTAGGAGTCGCATTTCGATGTCTGTCTTCGATGCAAACAGGCCACCATGTACGTGCAATTGAAGAAGTGCAAGTCGAAGGAATCTCATTGTGTTTAGTATTTGGAAGGTTCCCTTTGGAGGAGAATAGTGGGTTCTGAAGAAGTCGAAACCACCGAAACGTCCGCTATTGTATCCTAATAAATTCTATAATAACAACCTTGTATCTGCTTTTTGAAGAAAAACATCGAATTATCAATCAATGCCGAGGTTAACAGAAAGTCGGTCATGGGAATCACTATGTATCGTCTACTCTACCCAGATTTTGGACATCAACAGTAGCTATTTCAATCTATAGTAGCGTTCGTGCCCCGTTCATGCTCCCACTACTTGTCTAAGCCTTTAGCCTCTTATTAAACTGTCTTCTATCCTTCGTGGAGAATGAAGAATTAACATATTATTCTACATTTTTATTAGATGTCTATTTGTTGGTCCCAAGAAATTATTGTGCGGTCTTAATCCGCTTTACCACGTCAGTGTAACAAAGTACGGTTTGTTTTGGGAAAAAATACATCGATTGTTGGCCGAGGTAATACACCACCGACATAAGCAAACAGTTCGCAGTCGAAAAGTCCTTGTTGCCGACTGAACAGTAGCATGCCGAGGTTTCTGATCGGAGATCGGAAAGTTACTACGGCGCTTCGTTTTGGCAACGTAATATCTGGGCATTATTCATGTTTTGTTGCAGTGATTCGTTGTTCTTCTTTGCAGTTATGATCTTGTTATCGATTACTAGCAATTCACCAATTGAACACATGTAATAATGTAAATCAATCGAAAAGAGGAAGAAAGCCACTCACGAACAGGAGCGTTTTCCATTCGCCAGCCTCTCTATGCATGGAGAACAAACATAAGATGTTTCCCCAAAGATTGTAGAAAAATGTGTAGGTCTCTTAAGAAGTTGAATTGTAAGTTGAACGACTTGATAGAATTAACACGACGGCTAATACAGAACAGGCGATGACGAACGCATGTCAATATCTTCTAAATTTGGCAAAAAAGCGAAAATCTTATTACGGTTGCTTTTAGTAAAGGAATGTAACACTGGTTGAAGTTATGCACGCGTTTATACCATTTCATTTTCGTTTCTAGGATTAACATACTCAGACAGAGATCACATCGCACACAGATTTGAGCAGCTTTCCATAATCGATCGAATGATGCTGTAATCGATAAATTATTCAAATATGCGGGATTAATAACAAACCTGTAGCGTACGTGAACGACGTTGATATGAAGCCGATGAGCAAAGTCTCTCATTAATAGTATGATTTAGCAGTTCTCACATGCACGTGGTTATTTGAAATTTCTAGAGTGAAACGAGTGTTTGAAATTACGAATTGTCAAAGTTTTTTCTAAAGACCGTCGTTTTGTTATACCGCAGTACCACTGTAGTCCGCCCATTCTTCAGCTTATATAAGAGAGTGAACTTTGTAAGGTGCAGCAGTTAAATCACACTCGCCGTTGCTGTTCCTGAAATGCGATTTCTTCCACTTGTGCTGACGGTTAGTAGATTTCCTGTGATCAAATTAAATCGGTCCGCCAGGGAATCTGGCATTACGAAAGAATTGCTGGCTACATGTTCACCTTCAGTGATTAATCCCACCTTTCTGGTCTAAACAACGACCACTTGAAATCGTCTCAACATATGTAAAGCGTGAGGTTTTCCTTAGGGCAGCGGTAACTATAGAACTGTGATACAATAGTATAATACCATTTCGTGTTAAGCGAAGGTTTTATTCCCTTTAATTTTCTAAAGTTCTCGGACTTTCCACTATTAAAACCAGTTGTTACTTATAGGTTTTCCTCCATGGAACTCGCTCAATTTCCATCAGAACACCTCACGTGGAAAATTGTGTGGATTTTGATTACAATTGTTGGTACACAAACATATCGTATCATGATGAGGTAAGCCCGTTATAACACAGTCATATTCAATAAACCGCTGCTTAACTCGACTTTATCCTATTTTCAATCTTCGACTTTCTAACCTTTTTGTTCTCATTTAGTTAAATTAAACTTGATTTAAAAGCGCGTGTGGCGCAGTGGTTGGGGAGTCTTGCGAGATACACGTGTAATCGATCTCCACACCCATGGACCACCAAACCTTCCATCCCTCCGAGGTCGGAAAACTGGTACCAGACTTGTCTGAGAGGATAGCAGCACTAGCTTTATATATCGTTAGGTCATAGAGAGTCATGGTAAAGGCCAGATATGCATTCAATCACCTCCAAAAGGATGCTCGATGAAGTCGGCTGCATAGCGGATCACTCAGGGATTGATCAACGCTGAAAGCTTTATCCTTTTATTCTTTTAACCTTGATTTATTTAAAACCATAAAGTCTTAGCTTTTTTGCCTATTTTTTTTCTTCAGAGTACTATGTGCAATACAACAACAACGATGCTGAAATATGAGCAAAGCGTAGAGGTTGTCGCAGGTTCGAAGCCCACACTGGAGCTCAAAGTTTTGATCATATCTCATCATCTTTGTGACTAACTTAAATTCAATACATAATTAAAGCTAAAACTTTGGAAGCAAATTATGCACAGGTCACGCCGAGAAATTTCACTGTCATAACAGTTCCTGACGGCGTGAAGACGTACAGTCTCGTTGCCATCACCGACATGGACGAGGACGCAAGGAGCGTCACTAATTGGACATGGCGTGCGGTCACAAGAAAAGGGAATTTGACGATCGACGAAAATGTTAAAAACATCACAGTAACCTGGGCGAATGACTCGGATGAGAATCTGATCACGTAGGTAGTCATTTATTCGATCGAGAAAATGCTGTTACAGGTTGGAAGACAACTTAGAAAAACACCATGGAAGAACTTTGTTTTTATTCTTTTTCTACTTCTGTTTAGCAAACACGAGGTGCTATTTTATTTCTTTGTTTACGCACAAGCCGACGTTTCGGCGGATTTCGTCTTCCTCAGAGCCTGGAAGTGTCAACTTGACAGCAACCTATCCGGCCAAACACCTCCATAACCAGACAGAGAAAACGCTAAACCAAGATTTCAATCACATTTAGCATAGCTCTGCACACTCACCGCTTTCTATGAGTCTTCCACTGAGTATGCCGCGTGGAGACCAACCGCACAGAATTCACATGGAAGCGTAATGTGCCCCTCCCATCAGAATGGCAGGCTTATATACTGACCAATTTCTCACACGATAATGAGGCATTCTTCACTGCGGTTCATTTTCGGTTTCTTGGAATCAATCCAAAATACCTCGAGAGTTTTGCGCGAGGATCGTAACTCTTACTTCAAAATCTTCTCCGTTATGTTTCTGCGTGCTATGCGTACCTAGTGGAGTACTTGGCTTACGTTTGCCGACTAGGTGTTCTTTTATACGTACGCAGAGTGGTCTACCGGTTTCGCCAACGTATTCGTCTCCGCACGCTTTGCAAGAGATCAGATATACTGTACCCCAACTCATGCAGTCACCATCTCTACCATGGAGCAAATTATGCAATTTTGCGTTCCACATAGACGGTCGCATAGGCGCTTACGAACTAGCTGGCGTCTTAGAGTGACCGGTGGTATTTTTATCACTCTTACGGAATTCTCTAGACCGGCCCTTGTTAAGCAGCGTTTTATAGCTGCACTTACTTCATTTAAATTGAAATTTAAATTCAGTTTCGTAGTCATTAAAAATGGCTATTAGCCGCACCAAGTTCCGTGACTCCTCTCTTTCCTCCCTTCCTGTGCACACGCCGGGAGCTGTTCGAAACATGTTTCTGACAAGCGCCCTTTTCGTGTGAGAGGGGTGAGAAGAGAGGCAATGAACCAGGATGTTTTTACTACTTGGCTTTCGATACCATTTCGTAATGTAGCCGTTTTCTGATAGGTTAATTTGCACGTTCAGAAATTGAAGCCAGTTTTTTTTGGTTTCTCTGAGATGAGTTTAATACACTCTGACTGGTCGTACAACAACTCGAAACATTTGTCCATTCTTGTCGTGTTGGTCAAAGGACGAAACAGTCATCTATATACCTGCAGTAGAGTAACGACCCGAGATCGCTCACTAGTGCTTCCACCTCAGACATGAACCCAATGGCAAGACTTAGTGCCAGTCGTTGTCCCATTGCCAGCCCTCTCATTTGTGCGTAATAACTCCCAAACCATTTGAAGATTGACAGTTTAGGCGCTCCTTTAAGAGTGTCATCAACTGCTGAATCGAGAAGCCATACATGTTTATTGCTCCTTCGTGTTGTATAAGGAGCTCGCGGATGGCTTGCATAGCGGAGTCATTCGACACGTTTGTATATAGGGCAGTGATGTCGGAAGACTCCACCACGTATGCGCGCTACGCAGACGATCCAGGAACACTTGAGTGTTCGTTAGATGGGGGCCCAACCACGCAGCTAATGATCTGACCTTAAATAACGATGAATCGGTAGACACGAGTTCATTCCTGGATGCTAACTTATGGGTTTTGATAAGTAAGTACAAGACGGGACATGTTGGCAAGTCAATTTTGAGATGAGAGATAACTGATGGTTTTAACCCAGCCGCTCTTTCCACTTTAACCCATTCGTTGTTTAACTTTCGGTATTGACTTTTAAATTCCTTCTCAGACGACGGACGATAAAGGAAAGCATCTTCAAGGTGCTTTTCCGTTATCTCAACGTCTAACTGATGAGAAATTACAACGAACTCTCCACCCTTATCACTAACCGAAAGTTTTATGCTTTTCGATCTTATCAGCTCTCGTACCTCCCGCATAACACGTTTTTGTATTTCAGTGAGGTTGGAGCAGTATCTCTTGGCGCGATAGTGATTAAGGACTTTGAAAGTTTCATTCGTAAACGTCCGAACTTTAACGTCAACTTCATTGTTGGGCTCTTGTTGTCTAAAGGACGGTTGAGGAAATGGTGGTACTGGTATTGCTCCTACTTGTTGTTGTTCGCGCCTATTTAGCGCTTCATCCTTAGCTTTTTTGCGGAGTCTGTCTTGAAGTTCATGTAAATCACATGCGACCCTACGCAAGGTTATCTTTGAAATGGGTTCAGATGGTGAGAAACTCGGCCCCAATTCCAATAACGAGCGCGCACCGTCAGGGAGAGTTATGCCTCCTAACACGGTTAGCCTTGAATTTTCTTGCACACTATTTGTCCTACTGTGACTCGTTTGATCTTCGTTGGCGCTGTTTCTGTATGCTCTTGGAGCCGTGCTATGGAATTTACTCAAAAGGTCTTCGAATTTTCTCCGCAAAGTTACTTTAGCCTTAGACCTAATAAATTTGCAAATCAACACTGACCCACCCACTATTCTCATCCAGAGACGGTCCTCCAAAAACTGAGCACAATAGCTTTCTTCCTTCTCGCACTTCTTCCACTTGGCGAGCATCTGGTTTTGTCGGCTTCGTAGACAGGTGTGTAGTACTTGCAATTCGATGTGCAGTACTCGGTGGTCATCCTCTGGCAGTCCACATACCTCGTGTAGTCGTCTTCTTTTTATGAATTTCGGAACGACTCGGTATTTTAGGCAGCTTGTTTTGTGTTTTTATACTTTTCCACGAAAGGACTTTGTTTTGTAGGTCTGAAATTCCAATACTGTTATTTTTCGTCCTTCAAAGCTTTATGCCGATTTCACAATACACTTCCTTCGTGATTTTTTTTAGAACTCAACCGCAATAAGTATAGCAAATAATCTATTGCAGACATCTGAATTGGAAAGGACGGGCTATGGAACTATCCGATTTGTCCAGTTTTAATGGTCGACTTCTTTCACCGGACGATAAGACAGGAATGCTGTACGAAATCAAAGGCGGAAAGGTGTGTTCGTGTGTACTCAACAGTAGTTGGCTATTCATTTCAACTATACGTATTTTGGAGGGAAACTTTTAGGGAAAATGTTTCATTTGAATCGGCTCTACACTTCGGTTTCAAAAAAATTTTGTCATTCTTTATTACATGTCCCGAGACTGCATTTACTACACTGTGCGCATCCCAGCACTTCGTCTCTTCAACTCGTTTCTTCTCATCCATCAATCCACGATAGGCTTTAGACGAACTCTTTTGCGTATTGCTCCTGGCGGATTTTTTCGTCTACCTTATGAATGTCGTTGAAAGCTGCTCTTGTTGCTTATTCCTGTAATTTTGAGAGAGTAATTCCACGTAGATTAGAGAAAACGAACTTGTCTCAGCAAATTTTAGTAGCAAGTTCCTGACCCTGGAGGAACAAGAGGCTTGATTCTTACTGTGTGGGATCGAAGGATAGGTAGGCAGCTCGGGAAATGATCATCACTACTGCGCTAACTACCTTTTTAAAAAATTAGTAGATATTAATCAAATTAGCTAGTTGCTGGCGTGCGTATTCGTTGTCGCTTTTAAATAACGACGTTAACCTATGCAAAGCACTTCTGAAACATTATTACCTAAAATCAAGAATCATCAATTGCTCATGCAACTGACCTTGTACTGATGCAAAATTGAATACAACGACAGCACGTATTGCTGACCACCATTATAGGCGATACCTTGGTTGTTCCTTAATTCTGGACCCGGTAACACCTCATATGGAATGAAGGCTGAATGGACAACTACAATAGGAAAATATCTTTTCGTTGGAAGTCACGGCACGGTTTGCATTATTCAGATTATAAGATTCTCGTCTTTAGCATCGAGCAATTTATTGCAGCAATTGAAATTAAACTCATTTTTAACAGAGTTCAGCTACTCACAGACTCAACTGGTTACATATTTTGGGATTATTTCAGGAGTATAAAAGCAAAAATGGAAATGTCATCAGTGAAGACCCAATGTGGATCAAAATCGTTTCCAAAAATGGAGAAGTGAATTGCTATGAACGAAATGCTTTTTTCCTCAAAGAAAATATTTATTTTGAAAAGTGACTGCATTTGTGGGAAAATTTTTCACAGTTTAGAGTTTAGTCAATGAGTTTAGAATGTTGTTCATTTTTAAAGGCTTTCCTCTGAGACCTTAATCGATGCTAATAAGGTAGAACCGAAAAATTTTCTCTCTACGCTTTTAAGAAGAGTGCGAAAGATTCGTTTTGTTTTTTTTTTCTTGGCATATACATTTTAGGTTAGAAGTTGTAAATGGAAGTGCATTTACAAAAAACTTCGTCGTGTCGTTAACATCACCGAACAGGGATACCTAAGTCACGAAGCTGTGCAGTGGTCCCCATATCACAGGAAGTGGTTCTTTCTTCCAAGAAAAGAATCAAATACGGCTTACAATAAAACGCAAGACGAAAAAAAGTGGAGTGTTCATTGTCACAAGCATCATTGAAAGTTTTCTTTAATAGAATTTCATTCTCAACAATCAGCTTTCAGAGGCACTAATCTTCTAATCATTGGAAATCCGAATCTTACACAATTTGAAGTTGTTAGAATAGGAGAACTTAACCACTCCGAACGTGGATTTTCGGCATTCGAATTCATTCCTGGAAAGAATGACACGCTTATTGCTGCTTTGAAGTCTGAGGAGGTCGGCAACCAACCGCCGCAGAGCTACATTACCGTGTTCAACATTTCTGGTCATGTGCTCCTCGATGATCAGAAACTCGATAATCAATACAAATTTGAGGGTATTTATTTTCTCTAAATGTAACATGGACATTTTTAATAAACCCTTCAACAGTTTCGAAACGCAAAATAGAAATCATTATCACCTTGTTCTTGGTATCTAATTAGATTTCACCTATTTCAGTGATATGTCTTGAAGGATAGACTCATCGAAAACCACTTCAGTGTTAGGAAGGACCATTCTGAGAAGAAAACTAGCTCGTATGATAGTTTTTCAGTCAAAGTTCTTATGCCGTTGACGAGCTAATGTAAGGTTGCAATAACATGAACACCTGGAGATTTTTCCATGAAGATTGACGTTTCCTCAGCGTTTGCTTTATTTTGAATACGAGAGCTAATAAAAATTAGATCACCTCCACAATTGTAGTATCACAGCTCATACTACGAACGCCGTGATCATCGTCATTACACAAGTCAGAGTTTCATTTTCTTTCACCAGTTTTACAACGTGCAAAGGTATTTTGGCAAAAACCTAACACTGTCTCTCTGAAAATATTGATAGCCACTTTTCAGAACATCAATAGGAAATTAAAACAAGTAAATATGGTAGTCAATACCGATGTCTGGTAGAGAACATTACCACTTTGTTGTTCTCACAACGACAGGAATTAGCCACGAAAAACGAACATTAGGCTCGATTTTAGTAATGTCATAGAAAAGCTAGTGATAGGTGAAACTCATCGGAACAGTTTTAAAGACAGATAGACTTTTTTCATTATGTGTATCTTAGTGGAAAAGTCAGGATAATGAAAGGCTATGTTGGGCAGCTACATGAAAGAAACCGCCTTAACAGCAAAGGCATAGATGACATGGAAAGTCTGAAAAACTTCTAGCCTCCTGTTCACCCAATAGATTATCGATTTCTTCATTGGATCAGAACTTATTATTCTACTTTTGTAGCTTGAAAAAGCAAACATTAATTTCCTGAAGTCGATTCCGAGATTTACTGTTATGAGCTGAGTTTGTTCCTAGCAATTTCAGTGCAATGCGAATTTCTTCTATCGCTAAGGTACTGAAAACCATTATTGATTTCATGCAAGATATCCAAACGTTTTTACTTCAAAAACTAGTTTCTTTCCTTTAAAGACTACAAAAATAGCTCAAGTGACAATCGTGGAAGAAATTCAGATGGTAGAATCTTTTGGATGTGTTACTAATATAGTAACACTGATATCACGACCACCAACGAGTTTTTCACCAAAACCATATATAAAAAACAATTTAATTGAAACCTTCTCTCAAAAAGCAGATCGAAGCAAAGATACTAGAAGAAATGTACACGCAACGGATATTTTCTAGTATCAAAGTCGCATAGTGGTAAATCTCCTTCCGATCCACAAGGGCAGCGACTGTTCGTGGTGGTGAAGATCTGGAGCAGACTTTGGCCAGGCTGACCTCGAGACTCCAGGTAACCACGATAGTTTAACCAGCAAGTCTCCGAAAAGTGGTAATTATGCTGGAGCCTGCACAACAAGTGAGGACGGGCCGTTCGAGTAGCAAGCAAGCAAGTTATCGCATATAGTGGCGCGTATAAAAAATGCTGGAGACCTATATGTGGGAATGCACTATTAAATTCTGACAGCAATGTGCATGTGTGATCGACTATAGTAATACGTAGTAAATAGCAGAATAAATATTATTCATGACCATAAAATGAAGCAAAGCCTTCTTTCTACAATCCTTGGATGTTTACAACTCACGAAGTGCCTTAATCATCCAATAATTCTTGGTTAGTCTCACAAAAAAAGTAAGGAGTTTACAAAGACTATTAAGTCGTCCTGTCCGTAGCAAACCCCAGCTTAGATGTCGACAACAGAGTGTCGATGGAATTATTGTTACCTATAAAATGCATCTACTCTAAAATTAACTGCACTGGAAGCTTGTCTTTTTGTCGTCATACTATTAAATTTGTATGATTCTCAACTTCTTACTCCTCGCTCTCTTCGTTTTTACGTCGTCAGTACATGATTATTACAATGTGGCACTAAGATAGATGTTCTGAAAAAAGCTTACTCAAGTTATCCACCAATTTTATACGCACTCTCTTCAGATTTCTGTTTGCAGATTTCAGCATTTTTCATCCGGTTCGTTGTATTAGATCACTAATCAAACAAGGTTCTCAGACAGTCATGTTAACTCGGCTGCAATCTGAGGGCTTTGCTCCCTTTGTGGACCCCATCGCATGTTCTTCGCAGGCGGTTCTTTCTAGGAACCTCTGGATATCCCTAAAAAATGATTCTCAGGCTTTCACCACGAGTAGTCACCGGCTTTGCAGATTGAAGACGATTTTCGGACAATTCAGACACTAGTTCGTCCAACGCGGAATGGTTTTGCTAGTCCTTTTACCCACACATATCTAGTATCAATTTCTAGGTGGAGTGTTGAGTTAAGGGCAAAATCGAGAAAGTACCTGGGTAAGCGGGCCTCTCTACGAAATGGATGACTTCGATACCACTGCCCTACCACCTATACGGTAACAAAAGATTTACAACATTAATCCTTCGAAAGTGTTTGGCTTTTGTGCGCGGTTAACAAAAAGAAAATCCACGTCGCGACAACTAACAGTTGTGTGGATCACCGATTTGGACCAGTTTAACTCTGAAGGCATAAGGCGTCGAAACGTTAACCAAATAAAAGTTTTATGCCAATTTTTAACATCGTAGTCTAAGAAAATATCGACTGACTGTAGTTAGGTTCGAGGAAACTCGGTTTTAAAACTTGCATCTCTGGTTCTGATCGATAAAGTCAGCGAAGGCTCTTAGAAACATTGATTGACTGAAGGCATTTTTCGCGAAAGCAAAATTTACATAGAAGTGCGAAGAATTGTTCATAGGCTTTGTGAAAGGTTGGAAAAATTATAAAAAAGCGAAGAATATATGATTAGCAGAGCGAAAAAAAGTTTGGTTAAAAAACACGCTCAGTTAATGTTCAACGAAACTTGGAATATGATTGCAGTGTTATACTTCACTACTTCTTTCCCATCACCTGTATCAACCATCGTCCCGCTGATCTCGAGTGGATAGAGCAGGCGCCAGCAAACCTTCCGTTTTTACCCGTCGCAATAAATAGTGGTCCAGTGGGTTCTGCTCGCTCTTGGGACTTGTCGAGCATCATATCTTTCTTCTAGGCTTTTCGTGAAGAACTCTGACGATCAGGTCGGTGGTCTTTCTTCAGTGCGTTTAACATCCCGAGAAACCTAGTCACTAACGGCTCTTTCCCATCGGTTGTCTTTCATACGCATTACGTGTCCGGCCCACCTTATCTTCGACTGTTTGGCCCACAAAACGGCATCCTTGATTTTTGATCGTTCACGCAGGTCGGAGTTTCGGATCCCCTCCTTCACTTGTGTGAGACACAATAAGCGACCTTTCGACCGCGCGTTCAATAATGCTGGACGATCTTTCATGCTGCTTTCGTAGCGACCTGGTTCCTGACGCATTAGTTAAGCCAAGAAGAATAGTGGGGTCGAAACGGTGAGCACGGAATCGAGTGTTCCTTGTACTATTTCTCTTCACTGAAGCCTTGATGTTCTTGAAAGCTCCGCAATTCGCTCGTTTCCTCTTGCTCAACTCTCAGCTAAGTCTTTCATCATGTTGATTTCCTGATTAACTTAGGCGTAACTGGAGCATTCGGAAATACTCGTTCCGTTGAGAGTGAATAGGGCATACGAAACCGTCCTTCCTCAACCTTGACTAATGAACAGAATAAGTCCCAATTTATAGCGGTTTGATGAACTAGCTTTTTGAACTTAGCGGCTTTTCCTCCTCATCAGCGAAGAATGAAATCTGCCACGAAGGAAGCGACGATTTGATTTCGTGCAGAATTTTGGGGCAGCAGCAATATCGGTCAGGCAAAGCCTTCGATTTGCTATGTTGAACTGTATTTTGTTATGGTACTTAGCATTAGTAGACTCCCACGTTGACCGTTAAGAGTGGAGCTTTTGGAATTGCGAATTACCATGAATGAATAACTTTCTACGTCATGAGAAACTCAGACGGCCACTCACCCTGCTCGTTCCATTCTGATTCTTGGGTTTCAGTGTGATGTTATTCAGAAGTCCTTCTGAATCAAATTTTAGTATTAAATAAAAAAAGGATAATTCTCTCGGCGTTGATCAATCCTTGAGGGATACGCCATGTATTCGACTTTATTAAACATCGTCGAAGGTGACTGAGTGCATATCTGGCCTTTACAGTGACTCGCGGTGCCCTCCCGATGTATTGAGCCAGTGCTGCCATCCTCCCAGACAAGTTTGTACCAATTTGCGTACCGCGAAAGAGTGGGAGGCTTGGTGAGCTATGGGCGCGGGGATCAATTACACGTGTGTGTCGCATTGGCGCTTCCAGCCACTGCGCCACACGCGCCCTGGCCACAGTGAATTTATAAAGGAGCAGCTCTATATTGAAGTTCTCTGTTCCCTTATCACCGCCTCGAATCTACAATACTAACAGGAAAAAACAAATTTGCATTCTACTCTCAAAATTCTCAAGATTTGGAGTTTCTATCGAATGCGCGGAGAATGTTCTTGACAACACCGACTAAGAATACAATCGGCCTATTCAACATCTTCACGTTAGCGATATGGAAACTGAGAGCTCAAAGGTCAACAAGAGACGTCTGTCTCCAGAAACACTCGAGCTGATGCATCGACGTAGAATTGCACGAGCTACAGACAAGCGACAACTAACGTCAACACAAAACAGTGTAGACAGGCGATAAGAGATCTTGAAGACAAAAGAGCAGTAGTTATGGTCGAAGCCGCACAGGCTGGAAAAAGTATTCGAAAAGTTTACCGAGGCTTAGCCAATAACAAAACTAAGACAATTGCACCGCGATGCACCGATGGAACAGTTGCAGCTTCCAGAGAGGCAGTAGAGAAAACCATTCATGATAGCTATTTAGATCTCTTCAATTGATACGTCCTCCTACTACGTATGAAATAAAAAAATACGGATATGTCGTAGTACTGGTAATACTTTCGGAAATCCGCCATGCTGCTTCGCCGGTGAAAAATCGAGCACCACAACGTCCGAACAGAATAACGTATGAACACTTGAATATTGTTTTTGCGTAAGCCATGGTTTTAGGACAAGTCTGTTGCCCACCCATAAAATATTATCTTGGAAGACGTGGACCTAACTAGAGAGTCCAAAAATCAAAACCAGGGGGTTTTTATTCTCACTAACATAGAGCTAACGATACTAAAAGTTAAGTTTAAGTTTAGGGAATAAGTCAATTTATCAGCAGTAGTTAAAAATGAAATGAAATATCAATGCCAAGAGGCATTCAGCATAACACGTAGAACGGATGCAAAAGCAAAACGACCAGCGGTTTGAAGGTGTCGGAGAGCCCACAACGGTGCAGGTGCTCACGGGCGCCACCCCGGCACTGCGTCGCCTGGGGGGCTTTGCCTGCTCCTTTGCGGAGCCTGTGCCGTGCACCCCTCCTTGGCCGCCAGGGACACGCACCGCTCCGGCCATGCACACCTAGTGCAGCGAAGCTCGTCACGGATGCTCCGCCGCCGCAATCCGCGGCCACCGTGAGACTCCTCCCCTCACTTCATCTATACTGAACTACTGCCTAGAAGCTGGCTCACACGCGTCCGCCCCGACGCCAACTGGTATATGAAAAATGTTATCAATATATGCATCCGATGCTCGTAGAGAATGTGCAGATGGCCGGACGAAATTCTGCGTTACCAAATATGGAGAATAGGAGTATCTGAACAGTGACATTGGAGATGTGACAACAAAAGTCATGTAGATTTACCCCAATTATTCTGCGCTTTAAAACACCTTGACGGATAATAGCGATTTCCACCAAATTCTCATAATTCGTGTGTGACTCTACGAAGTCAACATGCTTACCGGTTTCTTGGATGGCCTGTCTTCACTGGTGGTGAGGCTCTGGAGTGCTCGTATGTAGAACGGATCCACACGTTGGTCGAATAGCGATGATAAGACTGCATTGTTTCCGGCGCTGTCAAAAGAGTAGTCGATAAAGGTGAGGATAAGGTACTCCTGACAGACTTCTATAACCCGTGATACGACCAGGATGTGCACCATGCATCAGAATACCTACCAAAGTTTTGCTTGTTCAACGGCTTTGTGGCTTATCCTAGGTCTTTGGTTTGCACAAGAAATAATTCTCGCGACCCACTTCTTTATGTTCTTATCGAACCAACACGAGCTGTTGCTTTATTCTTTATGCACCCTTATTATCAATATACCCTTCCAGGCACTGAAGGAGGCAATACTGCAGAAACGTCAGCTCAACCGGGATAAAGAATGAAGTAACACCTCTATTTGTTCAACAAGAATATAGAAAATTAAAACGATACTCTTCTTTAAGAGCTTGTAGAGTACACTAAACAAGCACAGTGGACGGTAGTTACGAGGATCCCTTCCGTCTCCTTTATGGGCATTTTAGCCGTGCGCGATGTTTTTCACTAGCCTTAGATTCTCTTCTTCTGAAGGCAGCATGTCATGTGAGCTCGGTAAATACATGTAATTTGTGGCCTCCAGCTTGAAGGAAATCGGCGGTGGATTATCTGGCCTTGGTGCTGTGCCTGTCGTCAAGCGTTCCATCGCAACTCGAACTTCAGAGAATAGAATCCTAAGTGGTTTTTCGTCAGCAGGGATTTCTGGGTCAGAGATTGACTTCATAGAGCAGAAACAACGATGTAGAAGTTTCCCGTTATCAATTCTGTATTATGGAAGAATGTAGTGATGGTTCCATCTTCGGTCGTCCGGACGAAAACCGAACATTATAGTCTCAATGAGCCCTGCGATAGTTCATCATTTTTGAGCTGCTTCCATTAACTTTTTCTGTCGATACCGATCCAAATTCTCCTGCAAAGACCTTCTGCTCTTCTGCACATAGAGCAAAGATATGGCCGAGTGAAAAGCAAAGCAAAGGCTTCGGTTGGTGAGGGTGAAACCCGGGAAGGGTGATCGCTGATTTGAAGCCCAAATGAGGCTCCGAGTTTTGCACGCATCACAGCATTCTTGTGGTCATATTTCGCATCATACTCTGGGACGAAAAGAAGAATGGGCAAAAATTAAAAGTCAAAAATGTGTATGAGGACCAATTTAGAATATCTTAGCAAAGTTTCAGTGAAGGAAACGGCTTTATGACGGAATTCCGAGATTTTCATGCCTTACTTCAGCTATAGTATATTAACGAACTGCTTCATAGAGCGATCTCATGTCAATGTATTTATTTATTTTTTTCTCGTTTTTTCTCATTCTTTTATTTATGTGATCTTATAAACTGATCTTCTTGAGCTGACGCGAGGTTGGTACAGATCTTCGTTGTCGTTGTCGTTGTCGTTATTTTTGATGTTATTGATCGATGGCTGACGTTTCGGCGACTTCGCCTTCCTCAGAGCCTGGACGTATTTTGTATTAGAATATTTTTATTATTCGGTGGAAAAGAAAGGTTAAAGTGTTAATGAAGATCAAACTTTCAAATAGACGCCATATTGAACGGAAACGCCATTCACCGTGTTGTTACGTGCGGGACTGGCCCACGCGTTGTTTTCGTGGTTACGAGCAAGAGACACCCTGGGGTCAAAATATCATTTTGAAATAACGCGCCAGATATAACGAATCACTACCAGACTTGATCTAACAAAATACGTCCAGGCTCTGAGGAAGGCGAAGTCGCCGAAACGTCAGCCATCGATCAATAACATCAAAAATAACGACAACGACAACGAAGATCTGTACCAACCTCGCGTCAGCTCAAGAAGATCACTTTATAAGATCACATAAATAAATATATCAACTATCTTTGCCGAGGTTTATAGAAAGTCGGTCTTTCGAGTTATTAAGAGATCTCATGTCAGTAAGTGGCGTCGGAACGTGGCACATCTACAAGCGAAAACTAGGAGGTTAGTTGCGGATCAAAAGGGGCTTTTGCTTCCCAGAGAAGCAGTGGATTCAGGAGATGAATGCTTTCCTTTTTGCTGCGCCTATCTGCTACATGCCTTCTGTATTTACGGGGACGTCCACATCCATGCGTACTCTGCTGCGTTCTTGTTAATGCGAATTGTATTCTGCAAGTCAATTCAGCCAAAAACGTGCGACCGAATAACATGTACGCGTGGGAAGCGATTAGGAGTCGCGTACAACAAATAAGCTCTCCGTTTACTCTGGAAGAGACTGGCAAGCTAGCCGTATGTATACCCAGACTCCATGTTCAGAGTTCAGCAAGCTATACTTGGGCACCAAAAACTTAGACACCGTAAAATAAATGGGCCTCATTCCCCGTACCCCGTAAGAGCCATCGAAACGGCAGCGTTGGGTGGGACGATTTCAGAAAAGCTGTTAAAACTTAGAAGTTATTTTAGGCTGTCTAAATCGCACCGAACTAAGATGACGTTCTGTACTTACATTACACGAACACCTGCATCTTAGCCCTCGCTAGAAGAATTCATCGTGCAGGCAAGAAAAATTATGTACGACATCGTTGTTCTGGTCGAGACGAGAATACTGCACCCATTCAACGTCTTCTATGACACTGGAGAAGAGCTGTTTCTGAGAAAAGACGGCAAAAGAGGAGTCGGCGTGGCTTGGTTGTGAAGATTGATTCATTCGAACAGCTAACAACCCGAAACCGACGTCTATGATTGAACAAATAAATGTATTAGGTTATTCGGAAATAGATAAGAGTTTTAACTTATTATTTACTGCCTACTCTTTTTTTAAGGCAGGATATATTCCGAAATATAACTTCAGTGATGCTGAGATATTTGCCAAACTCCGGACCGCAGGTGTCTGCGGTGGGGAACGAACGAGCTATTATCCTTTCCGGGAAGTAACGCGTTCACCACCACACCATGCGAGTATTTCGTTTCGCCTGTCTTTCAGCTAGTTCTATCGATCTTTTTTAAAGTTATATTTAGCAGTATACCCTGCCGTTAAAAAAGAGTAGGCAGTAAATAATAGGTTAAAATTGTGATTATAACTGCAGCCTCACCTTAATTGGTCTCGTTGCCGATTTGAGCCCCCCAGATCAATCCCGCTGATGGGTGATTGATGATGGCAAAAGATCGATAGAGCTAGCTGAAAAACAGGCGAGACGAGGGACCCGCATGGTGTGGTGGTGAAGTGCGCTGCTCCCCGATAGGGACAACTGCCCGGGTTCGTTCTCCACCGCACCCACCTGTGTTCCGCAGTTTTGCAAATATCTCAGCATCATGGAAGTTATAAATAAGAGTTTTTAAATATAATATTTAAGACGTCATAACTTGCTTTAAGCAAAACTTTATCAATGAACATAAAACCACGTGAATGTACACATGTTTGCCAAAAAAGGCAGATTTATTTATTCCAGTTGCATAAAGTTCTGGAGTTCTGACAGATATGAATTCGACGAAGGCACTTTTTGCTTCATCGTAGTTGGTGAAGCATTCCTCGCGCAGGAAGTTGACAAGATGGTGAGATTGAAGTTGAAGAAGTGCTAGTCAATGGACGAGAGCTCTGATGAATATGGCGGATGAGGTAAAGTTTCGTAGCCCAACTCGTTCAATTTCCGCAGAGCTTGTTCCGCAACGTGAGGTACGACGTTGTCTTGGAGAAGGATTGGTCCATTTTTGTTGACTAATGCCGGTCGTTGTTATTAGAGTTCACGACGCATTTCATCGATTCGTTGGCAGTACTTCTCTGCCGTGATCGTTTCACCCGGATTCAAAAAGCTGTGAAGAATGAGCCTGGCTGCAGTCCATCAAACAGTCCCCATAATCTTCTTTGGTGCAATTTCGGATTTGTGAAGTGCTGTGGAGCCTGATTGCAATCCAATCATTGAGCTAAACGTAGTCGATTGTCGTACAGGATTTGATTCTCGTTGCATTTCTGAATTCGTTCAAGAAAAAGGTTGTTTTTGTTATGCAGAATAAGAGCAGACGACACTCGAAAACGGTGATTTTTTTTATTATTGTTTAAATCGTCCGGCACCCATTTGTCGAGTTTTCTTTTCTTCCCTATGCGATCCAATTAAGTGCAAATAGTTACTGTGCTCACGACAAGCTGTTCTGTAGGCTCTCGAACATATGGTCGCGTGTTTATTTCCACTAGTGCCTTCAATTCGTCATCGTCAAGTTCATTAAGGCATCCACAGCCTTCTTTATCTTCGAAGTCAAATTCACCAAATGGGAGTTTCCGGAACTACGTTCCCACTGTTGGTTCACCAGCACTACCTTCACCCCAAACTTCATTAATGTTTCGAGCCGTCTCTGCTAAACTACGACCGTGTTTGAGCTCATAAAAGAAAATTTGACGAAAATTCGTTTTTGGCATTTAAAATAGAAAAGGCTAAAATTGGTAAAAGAAAAATCTAACTTTTGACAAAGTGTGAAAGCATGGTTAGAAAAAGTATAAAATCAGCAGTCTTAACCATTTTATTTACCGCCTTTTTCATTTTAATGGCAGGGTATGTTGCGAAATATAACTCGTATATAATGCTGAAATATTTGCAAAACTCCGGACCGCAGGTGTATGCGATTGGGACCCGGATGGTGTGGTGGTGAAGTGCGCTGCTCCCCGGTAAGGACAACAGCGCGTGTTCGTTCCCCACCGCATACACCTGCGGTCCGGAGTTATGCAAATATCTCAGCATTATATACGAGTTATATTTCGCAACATACCCTACCATTAAAAAGAAAAAGGCAGTAAATAAAAGGGTTAAGATTGTGATTATAACTAGGCCTCAGCTTAACTGGGTTCAATGCCGATTTGGGCTCCCCAGACCAATACCGTTGACGGGTGATTGCTAATGGCAAAAAGATCGATAGAACTAGCTGAGAGACAGGCAAAACGAAGGACCCGGATGGTGTGGTGGTGAAGTGCGCTGCTCCCCGGTAAGGACAACAGTGCGTGTTCGTTCCCCACAGCATACACCTTCGGTCAGGAGTTTTGCAAATATCTTAGCATTATATACGAGTTATAAAAACAGCTTTTTAATAATACAAAATATTGAAAAATCCAATAAAATCTCACTTGTAAAAAATGGATCGAAACAATGACTATTTTAAAACGCTCGTTTATTTCTGAACAACCTAACAAATCAGTACCGACTTCGACAGTATTCCCGTCTAGGCACCGCAATCGAACTATGAGGAAGAAGAAGTTGAAATGCTTTATATAGACTTGCAGAAGTTCTACAGAAAAGACCATACATTCTTCAAGGCTATCATTGGAGATTTCAGCGCTAAGATTGGACCAAGAAGAACGTCTGACGATCGTCACATTGGGATTCACCGATTAGAATGGAGCGAGCAGGGTGAGCGATTGCCTGAGTTTTTCATGACTAAGAAAATCATTTTTTCATGGTAAATGACAATTCCAGAAGTCCCACTCTCGACGTTGGATGTGGGAGTCTCCCAATGGAGAGTACGATAACGAAATAGAACACGTCATATTAAATCGAAGGTTTTTGCGTAACCTATGTCGTTCATGGTCCAAAATTCTGCACGGGAGCAGGAATTCACCCCTTTTGTGCAAGATTTCATTTTTTCGAGGTGAGGCGAAAAAGCCGCCAAATCCAAAACAAAGTGGGACTTATTAAATTTGTTAATCAGTTGTTGAGAAGATGCCGTTCTCGATAACATCGACGAGAGATATGGTCGACTCGTTCAATATCACATATTCAATAATAAGTTAGCGCGATGAAAGTTGAGAGTTCGAAAGTCACCAAGAGACATCTGCCTCCAGAAACACTCAAGGTGATACGCCAGCGTGCAATCGCAGTGCATGAACTAACGTCCGAAATTGCAAAACAATGCAGACAGACGATAAAAGAAGATCTTAAAGAGAGAAGAGCAGCACTAATGGTCGAAGCTGCAGAGGATGGGAAAAGCAGGCGCAAGGGCCACTGAATCTTCGCCAATTATATAACCAAGTTGAGCGCTCTTTGATGTTCAGCAGGAACAGTTACAGCCGCCAGACAGGAATTGGAAAAAAACCTTTCACGATTACTACTCGGATTTCTTCAATAGCCGCGCCCACCTTTCACTACATTAGATAAAAGAAGATGGATTTGTCGAGCCACCTAATCTCCCTTTCGAAAACCGATAAGCTAATCCGTTGGTGAGAAATTGAACAGCACCGCTCTTCGTAAACACACTGGGTCAGCCCTTACACACGTTATCTGTCTAAATACAAGTTTCCTACTCAGTGGAAGACCTGCAAAGCAGTTCTGTTGTCCAAGAATGGTGACCTCCACGATGTCGGAAACTATCACACTATCTGCTTAGTGTCTGTCGTCTACAAACTTTTCACTCGAGTTGTCCTAAACAGGAATGACACAACACTAGACGAAGGGCAACCATGTGAGCAAGCAGGGTTTCGAAAAAGATTTAGTACGATGAGCCACGTCCATACAATACCAAGACTCATTGAAGTACCACGAGAGTACAAAAGACCGTTCTGTCCCACCTTCATCGTTTTAAAGAAGGCCTTTGATTTAATTGAGATGGAAGGGGTCATGGAAGCCCTTAATAGTCAAGGCATCCCTACTCAGTATATAAAGATTCTTCGTGAACCGTACAAAGATTTCACATCAACACGTCACTATTCTACAACGATATTAACATCGACGTCAGAAGAGGGTTTAGGCAAGGCGATACCATCTCGCCGAAATTATTTACCGCCACCCTCCAGAACGTCATGCGAACATTGGAATGGGATAATATGGGATTGAAAATCGACGGTCGGCAGTTACACCATCTTCGTTTTGCTGATGATGTCATTCTTATAACACCAAACATTAGCCAAATGGAACGAATTCTTGCCAACTTTAATAAGGTCTGTGCAAAGATTGGTTTTCGAGTCAACCTCACAAAAATAATGTTTATGAAGAACGGGTTAAATACGTGTGTCCCATTCACGCTCAGCGAAATGAATATCTCGAAACGTTCTAAGTTCGCTTACATGGTTTGGGAAGTTAACATGATGAACGACTTAGCTCTAGAGTTGACCAGGGTGAAACAACAGGCTTGGGGAGCTTTCAAGAACGTCGAGGGTGTAGTGAAGAGACCAAAGAACGCAGTCACTTTTTATTTGCTGCTTATTCTTTTCTCACGTAGTGCATGATATGAAACAGATCCACAATGAAAGAAATGAATAAGAAAAAGAACATCCGAATCCATGTCCATGTTCTCGACTCCAAGGCTTTTCCTGCCCTAACGTATACATCAAAAAGCTGGTCGTTGCGTAAGTAGGATGAAAGGTCACATAGCGTTATTGGCCAAGCAGTGGAAAGGACGGTGTTAGGAGTATCTCGTTTCAAACAGGTGAAGGAAGAGATCCGAAGCTCCGATCTACGTCAACGATCACAAATCGAAGATCACTTAAAGCGCCAAACAGTCAAAGATAGAGAGGGCCAGACACGTCATCCATATGAAAGACAATTAAAGGATTGGAGCCGTTAATGACTGACTACCTCGGGATGTCAAACTTACTACAAGAACTCCGCCAACCCGGTGGTCTGAGTACTTCACGAAAGTTCTAGAAGAATAATATAAGGCTCAACGACTTTCTAGAGATAAGAAAGTCCACCAACTGGAGGAAGTCTGGAACTCTATGTATAAGCCAGAATAGGTCCACGAAGTTTGCTATAGCTGTGCCTTTGGTATGACGACATCCGCACGCATTCTTATGAGTGATCAACCAGCCTTTATTCTATGGGATTTCTAAGACATAAACTAAGCTCGTATTTTTACAAAAAAAGGCTAGGCAAAGCTCGTATTTTCTTAAGTTTCTTTTTCCTACTCTTTTTCCTTACTTGATACTTGAATGGCCCGTCCTCACTGGCTGTGCGGCATAATCTCCATTTTTCAGAGATTTCCTGGTTAAAGCATTATGGTTACCTGGAGTCCCGAGCTCAGCTGGCCAAAGTCCGTCCCAGGTCTTCACCACCACAAGCAGTCGCCGCCCTTGTGGAACAGAGGGAGATTTACCACCATGCGACTTTGATACCAGAATGGTGGTGGATCCTGGTATTGGTTTACTCTTAACTAGGTTTCCTGATGGAAACGCCAGACTCCTTCTCAGCTTGGGAGACCCTACTGGGTGGTGATTCGTCGCTGTACCTCGCAGTCCGGTACACAGGAACACCTCCCAGCCACGATGAGGCGGTAAGCCATTGGGAGGACGGTTTTTTCCATGCTTTCCAAGGCTTTTTTTTCTTTTTATTTTTTTCTAAGACTGGAAGTTCGTATTTTTACAAAAAAAATGGAAAATTATGCTTTTTTTTATTCTAATAAATACACAACACCTCATCCTTCAAATACGAGGCCTGCTCTAATAGCAGATGAAGTGCTGTTTATGAGCACTCGCTCATTTTCCAATCAGTTTCGAAGGAGTCAAAGTTTATGAAGCTATCTCGACCCCATATGTCGACAATAGCTGGTAGTTCGATGTTGCGTGTCTAAAAATTATTAACCTAAAACAAAAATACCCGTGATTTCTATTACGTCCTAGAAAAAGCGATAAAAAAAACTTACCATTATATTTCTTCTATAAATAATTACTGCATAAAATAAAGTTCACTTTCTTTTAGTCATGCAAGAGAACTAAATATCGCTCAATACTTCTCAACTCAGAAATAATTTTGTGCACCTCAAGCGATAATAGCGTGCCAAATCATATCTTGTCCTCGCTTGATATGGGTGGAGATAATGGAGATCGTTAGGTTGAAATACCACCACATATAACGGGATATGGCTTTTACAGCACATTGAAGTGACCCTGAAACGAAATCGTTCGCTAAGAAGTGAAAGTCAAGAAGAAAACCGGTAAATATTACTGTCCTTCTAAATCATTTATATTATAGTGCTGAGATTTCTTCAAGCACCCAAGTTCGACTTTCTATTAACCTCGGCATTGATTGAATAACACGTGATATTGGACAGTATATAAACCTGTTATTATGATGGGAGGGGCACATTACGCTTCCATGTGAATTTTGTGCGGTTGGTCTTCACACGAAATGCTCAGTGGAAGACTCATAGAAAGCAGTGAGTGTGCGGAGCTGTGTTCAATGTGATTGAGACCTTGGTTTAGCGTTCTCTCTGTTTGGTTATGGAGGTGTTTGGCCGGATAGGTTGCTGTCAAGTTGACACTTCCAGGCTCTGAGGAAGACGAAATCCGCCGAAACGTCGGCTTGTGCGTAAACAAAGAAATAAAATAGCACCTCGTGTTTGTTGAACAGAAGTAGAAAGAATTATTTCTTCAAGCATTCGTACAGCTGCATAAATGTGGCCCGCCATTCATTAATTAGACAATTATTCTGTTGCATTGCAATGATTGAATTGTAAACGATCGATGTGCAGTATCTATTGCAAGGATTATTCTAACTGTTACTCCAAGAAGCACAACTGAGAAAACGAATTGCTAAAGACATGAAAAATGGGTAAGGTTAGTGTTAGGACTTGGAATCAAGTTGACTTTCAGCTATTCAAAGGCTTTTCAGATTCGAGGAAGCGTTCTTCTCCTTCTCAGATTCACACTTTATCTAGCAAGGGCGCTCTTTGTTTTATTGTTTTGGGTCTTCCTTGTTCTATGTGTACTTAATGCGATGGCCTTGACAATCGTCTTTTGCTCTTTTTTTTGGGAAAATTACCTTCAAAATCATTTGAATTACCATCATTACCATTTGTTACTCCACTTTACTGGCTCACACTTCTTTCCAATTTTTTTCTCCTCTAATGAGCAGTGGGCATTCCATCGCCCGATGCAGAATTAGTTTTAGTTCAATCATTATTCATTAGCATTTATAGCGCCTTTCAGCTTGAAGAATGCCACGACGTCATTCGCAACTCGTGCTCTACTACAGTATTCACACAATTAATTGTGACTTGTTAATTTTTCTACTCAGAGATCTTCTCTGTTCTTCTTTGATTGGCGTTTATAAGAGAAGAAACCAAAAAGAAATCAGAAACTGTAGTACTCCACTGGCAAGTTCACTCTTTTACTGTAGAAAACAGCTTTTCATCATTTACGACTGAAACGGCATCTATGTCGGACATGATGCTGAGAGGATACAAAACGTGCGGTGAAAAAAAACTTTGAATCACTGAAGAGGTGTGTACATAATGTGGTCCCGTATGTTTTAAGATTTCCTCAAGAGGAAGTGCATGGAACGTTTGTAATATGGTATTTGTCGGGCATACTGACCATTATGTATGTTAAAGTGAGGGAGAGTTTTTGATACCAGACCTTTTAACCATTGCGGTGTCACTGTCTACTTCATTGTTATTCGCTTTCGACTTACCAATACAAGCAGCACGAACTAATTTGCTACTTCCTCCGCCTCTGAGTCAACTAAGCCTTTTATCCATTTGTGGTCAGGAAATCATTACCAAACTTCGCTGTAAAGAGGCTCCTCCGAAATGTCGAATGACCGTACTGAACCCCGTGAGTGATCCAGCACGGCCACTCAAGGATTCCAGGATTCGAGCAGCATTCAAATTCGTACAAAAATCCAAAATTCCTCAAGCAGCCGCCGGATGCACATGAAAATCTGAAAATGTTCGCCGACAAAGGATGCGAGGAAACGAATCGAATGGAAGAACTACTGGAATTCGCCAAGCATACGATTTCGGTAGGATAAAAATTAGGTTTGAGAAAGTAACAAAAGAAAATTAAGTTAGAGGAAGGACTCGTAGCGGCACGGTTCTGAGCAAAGCGAAATCGCAGAAACGTCAGCCATCGACCAACAACGCCAACAACAACGACAACAACAACAACGAAACAACGATAACGAAAACTTATACCAACCTCGCATCAGCTCAAGAATATCAGTTTAAAAGAGCATATAAATAAATATGTCAACTATTCATACCGAGCTCTATAGAAAGTCGGTCTTTTGAATTAAAGGAAGTAATTTTGAAGTAATGCGTTGCCCAAAAGCAGCCGGTTTAGACAAGTCGGCAGCGGTGATGGAACTCCCATCGAACGGCCTGCGTTGTCCGTTAATGCGTCCCTGCCTGTATGACCAACTATGGACAACCATTCTGCGCCCGTACAAAAGAACACCTATTTGAGAAGCATAACATTAGGCAAGACACTTCACTAGGCACGCAGAGAACATGAAGACGACGGATATGTTTGCGAAACAGACGTCGCTCTCCTCACACAGAAATCTCCAACGCCAGCTCGCAGTTTTTGAAGCGTTCTGAACAAATTTCATAAATCTAAGGATGAAAGGCAGGGAGAAGTACTCTGTATTTACGCCTGACGTTGCCCAACAACTATGGCTGCTTTCTTGACCTGAAAGACTGAACCGGAAATATCCGTCGCATAAACTCTCTGCGGCTGATCCCCTTCAATAGGTGGAAGAATTATAAAGAAGAAAATCAGGAGTGTTAAAAGTGGGTTATTTCCCATGCGATTAATATTTAAATACTGAGTTGTGCATCTGAGATTATGAAAGTGTTTGGCTGACTACATTGAGAGTCAATTTGTCATTTTCAATCTCTGAGGAACACGGAATCGTGGAATCACCGCGGAAAAAATTTAATCTTGTATTAACAAACTCGGTCTGCACAAGAAAAAACACTTGCCGATCGGTGCCGAAATCAATACATAGTCGGCCTCGGGAATGATTACGTGGGTGTTGTAGGACTGTTGCAACAACTGAGCTAACCCACATAAAGAGAAAGAGCACTGTCATAATTGAATTTTGCACGTACAGCAGCATCCCGTACACAACTTAAGCAACTTGACGCCATACTTCTACTTTCTATTTTCGGTGTGCTTACGAAAAAGAGCTCTACGCCTAGCCAGCACGAGAGGCTTATTAATAAAAATAAAAATAAAAGTGTGCTTCCTGATCTATAGAATCTCTCAAATGGTTTGTTGTATAGCCCTCATGAGTGGTTACTTCGTACGACTTCTGTCACATTTTTTGCTCTCATCCATGACCAGATCCAAAATTCCAACATGAATAATTCCTGTTTTCTTACCCACATATACTTCCCTATCAAAGCTTGCTATAGGTACTGCAATAGGTCTTTTAGAACTTGTCTCTTTTTCACTTTATATTGGACTTCTGTTAATGATAACGTCAATTACCTGGTTTTAGTATAATCTCACGTTCTTATTAGAACCTGTAAGCGAAAACCTGGTGGTGATGCAATACCATGCAAATAAAGCAAATTATATAGAAAAACGTCACATGCAAAAACAACAAAGACAAAATCACGTGCATTCTTCGTTGGTTATAAATAGCTATGGCCGTGTGGGACAATCACCTACACCATTCCTTTATCGCTCGTCGACCATAGCGATAAGTCTCGGTTTTTCTCTAGCGCCTGGTAAAGTGTCAAGTCAGAGGTTCTCAGTCGGATGCATTCGCTTGAGAACACTTAAGAAGCTTCGCACATTTTTTGTGATGTTTGGCGAACCACATCTCCACATGCATTTCTTCGCGTTCGCACATCTACAAGAGTGTGGTTGAATACCATTGGGCAGTGCCATGCATTCCACTCGAATCATAGAGTCGTAGGCATAATTCATTGCATCTTTGAGCTAAGCAATGACTAGCAGGAGCTGCTAATGTGTTAGGTCGGTATTTTCGCAAGTTTGGTAAAGTTTTCCGACCCTGAAAGGAAATTTTGGGATTTATGTAGGGTGCGAGACATAGTAAACGACACAAGAACCTTCTAACCACTGCACTACACGTGTCCCTATCAAGTAGTTAAATGCAAATAAGTCATGGCAGTAAGGATAAGGAATTCTAACTCTTAATTTACCTACGTGTTAAATTAGGTCGTTCTTCGTCCGCAATTAGCAACACTCCTATTTGGGTCATTTAAGGACGCATTTATGTAGGCTCATTACCGATCAGACCCCTTGCATGAGCTATCGATGGATCGAGGACTCCATAGTATTACTGCAATTCATACAGGATAGACATTACATTTCCCAACCAACAATGAATTAGGAAGTGTTGCGAGAAAAAATCCAACGCTTATATGGTTTATGTAATGGCCTACTAATTCCCTTCTTTCATGTTTATTATACTCGCTCAAAAATCTTGAATGTGAAAGCGTAATCTGATTAGCAGACGAGACCTTGATCGAAACTACGCATTTTGCTTCCCGAGACAGGTCAGATGCAATTCGTTAGATTCTGTAAAGGTGGAAGGCAAGATTATTTCGATGATCAAACCAAAAACGATATTTTAGTGAGTAGCATTACAATGTACGACATGGTTGGTAAGAATGGCAGCACTTCATCAAAGTAAAAAACAGAAAGATTTCTGCGAAAACGATAATGCTCTACGAAATCTGCAGGTTCTTGTGAAATGTGATTCACCACTGCACTTTATATAGGGAGAGCTCACGTATGGCATGTAGGAAGGAAAGTCAGTGCATAGTGGCCATGAAGAAAAGCCGGAACGGGATATTGTTCATTTTGTGGAGTTTTGCGATGTAAGCAATTGGAACAATGCCTAATTCCGAAACAATATGACCGTCTTTGCACATTTTCCATACATTTTACTAGCAAGGTAGATTTTATGCGAGATTACCATGCCGAGAAGTTCCCAGGTCGTCACCGCACACTCGTCGGACCTGATGGCTGGTCAGAATGCGTACGGCGTTGCTGCAGAATTTCTTCTAAGATTCCACCTAAAGCGTGACAATTCCTGTCATATCTTGAGCTTGGCCAGGCTTCCTGATAGAAATGTAAATCTGAATAATGAGATTTGTCGGCCAACGATGCGGAGCCAATGTTGTTTTCTGCGGCGTCTAAAACGTCATCCTATCTTCTGAAATTTTCCTCCTCCTAACCCAATGATGGAACTTAAACCTACAAGCCATAATCCTTGATGCAGTCGACTTTACAACAGAATTAGAATTCTTTTCATTCGCTCACAAATTGGACTATATTTCAAGGGAGAGTTCTAGTAGTGAAAGCACTCTTTAACTTGACGTCTAGTGGTACGAAAGAATTCCAGCAGTTGAAAAGTTGATTGTTTTCAAACATCGATCAGCTTGTAGCAGTGATACGGCATGATAGCGCTCGCTTCCCAGCGACCGATATCGGATCCGGCTAGATCATCGGATAATTCGTTGAACTTGTCAAATCCTATCAAGTAATTCCCATCTGATACAGTACATAAATTATCTCATATGGGCAAAAGAAGTCCCACAGAAATTTAGAAAACCATCCAAATGTTGCAACAGTTGATAATTTCTCAATGTTCCCTTCAAGGCTTTGCAATGCGCGACGGCATACAACTGCTCAATGCGTCAAAAACGTTTATGAAAACTCTCTTCTCAGACCTTCAGATAAGCTCTTCAGACATTTTCACAAGCCGTTCGACAGCGGTAATTTTATATGGGATCCATAAACAAGTATAACATCTTGGTTCAATTAATTAATATTTGAATGATGTGCTGAAAGATGTTTTCGATCAATACTTGCCATTCAATCCATATTTCCATGGTCGCTAATACCTTTATCGATTACATGGAATCTGTTTAAGAAGTCTAAACATCAAAAGTATCTAGTAAAGTACAAAAATTGGTATAAGAACTTTAATATATGGCCAAAAACGGCTCTCTGACTTGTTTTCCAACCGCAGTCGCATCAACTGCCGCGTCGCGGCGGCTAAGTAATAGTATTGTTTAAGCGATATTTTCTCAGTGATCACGTAGTTCAACCACAAATTTTCGTGGAAACTTATAAACTATGAAAAACCCTTTCATGTGACACCAAACTTGTTGCAAAGCAGTACAGCTAAAGTGTGTTTTGAATGGGAAGAACTGCGTTAGTGTTGTTTTCTGGTATGGAAGAAATGATTGCAGTGCTAAAACCAGCTGAGATATCGAAGGTGCTCTTTCTGAATTGTAAAGTTCAATGTATTTATTTTCAGAAATAAGCGCAACATCAGTGACACTTGGTGTATTTTGAATGAAATCTTTGATGGAACACGTCCAATTCAACAATTTTCGGCTAAAGCAATGTTCTCTGCATGTTTTCATGCTAAAGCTTAAGGCAGCACCATAAAATTTGCAAATAGCCTGAAAGAGGGAATCTTCTAGTTGCCAAAAAACTAAAATTCTTCCATAACTTTTGACCGTGTAGCATTTTATTATCATTTTTTCAACAATCACTAACAGCGAGGTGGTGGCTATCGCGCCATCTTCGTTGCTATTGGACAGGGGCGCAACGGGGGAACCCAGCCTGCTATAAGAACGGGCAGCACGGTCGGCCAGGTATTTGCTCGCTATCCGTTCCATGTTAAATATGTCCGAACTTAATGCAGCTCCCGTTACGACGTCCACGTCACCAGCCATGAAAAAGACCAAGGTTCCTTAGTTTTTTCATGTATTGCGTGCTTTTTTGTTGTTTTATTGTGTGATGTTACCGTTCGACTGTAGGCTACAAAGTCGAAAGGGGAGAAGAAAGCAAGGGCGGCTCCCAGTCACCCCGTTTACGGCGCCATGATCAAGTCCGCCATCAAGGAGTTGAAAGATCGAAAAGGAGCTTCAAAGCAAGCCATATTGAAGTTTATCGTGCAAAAATATAAAGTTGGCGATAATGAGAGACAGGTTCGTGGCACAATTGTCTTCGGGATTTTGGAGTGATTTCAGTGTTCTGTGCTGTTGTAAAACGATAGGTTTTATGCCTTTTCACAGTTCCTGTTAAATTCCAGATAAATGCCCGTCTTCGAGTTGCTTTGAAACGTGGAGTGCAGAGCGGGCTTCTCACGCAAGCAAGTGGCACCGGAGCGGCCGGTCGATTCCGCTTGGCCGAAAAGTCGGTCCATGAGGCGACTACTAAAGTTCCCAGGAAGCCTAAAGTCAAGAGCAAGGCAAAACCAAAAGAGAGTGCAGATGCAAGTCATGTGAGTTACCTAGCTATTCACGAAAGGTTTTTGCAAGACATTTCGGGAATTAATGCACGATTTGTGGTTTTTAATTTCTACATGTGTTGGCAGGACTTTCACTTCGAATGTTATTCTGTTGTAAATCATTGTTCCACAGAAAGCACTGAAGACAGGAATTTCGACATTTTTGCCATAACGAATTCAAACTAGGATATAATGCGGTCTAGGCGGCCCGAAACATCAATAAAATATGGTGCGAAGGATGTATGAGCGAACGCACCGTACGGCATAGTTGAGAAATGTAGTTATGGCGTATTGGGTTCTTAAACTGAGGGAGGTCGTGAAAGTTCTGATATTGACCACGAGGCATCGAAGGCTTTGGTGGAAGCAAATGCACGGGCAACTTTTCTATAACTTCCAAAGTAATTCGACGTACGCCTCACAGATTTTACAGAGTATCTAAAGACGTGTTTATCTATATATCCTTATGGACTGATCTTGTTAAGCTGATGCGAGGTTGATATAAGTTGTTGTTTCTGACGTCTCGGCGATTACAGCTTCCTCAGAGCCGTGCTATTACGAACGGGACTCCAAAGACGATTGAAAAGACGAAGAAGTTCGACTAATATGACTAGCCAGGAAACGACCAAACTTTGCCCAAGTTAAAGCGTTACTGTATATCGGGTTTTCCCAGAGCTTTCGCTCATGAATTACCCAGCAATCATCCCACCACTAGAGGGGAAGGCTTCAGAAACGAAGTTTATTTTGGAGTTGCTTGCAGTGAGTTCATCACCTCCAGAACTTACGACATGCAAGTAGAGTACCTAAACATCTTCCTCATTGGTTGGCAACAATGTGTAAATTGCGATGGTTTCTATTTCGATGAATGAGGTTTGTTTTGAGCCGGGATATGCCACTTTGATGAAACGAGGGGAAATCGTGCATTAGTTTCCGAACCACATGACATCTACAGGTGATGTGTACGCTGTATTTACCAGTAGTACTGTAATTTGTACTTTTCTCTTGCCATTGCGAATATTTGGTCCTTCTAGGAAAAGCAAGTGAAGAAAGAAAAGTCGTCAAGTTCGCCTAAGAAAGCCGCCAAGCCGAAGGCTAAGTCTGCTAAGTCACCACAGAAGGTTGCAATGAAGAAGGCCGCTGGTAAGGCGAAAGCACCGAAAAAGTCGAAGAAAGCTACACCGGCTAAGGCGTAGATGTATGCTCTACAATGAGTGAGCCATTGATCTCTTGTAAATATTGTTATATTTATGTTATGTAATTCATTGTCTGCAGTTGTTATTTATTAGATAAGGGAAGTTTAATCAATACTTTTCATGAAATAAAATCATTTCGGATGCCATACGTGAAGTTCAGAGGACGTTAGGGCTGGTGTCCGTCGAAGGTAAATGTGCATTCAGGTCAAGAACAGAATCGTTCCTCGGTGAAGTATTGCGTTCTTTCTGGGCCATGGATGGTCTTACAAAGTTAAAACCAGGGATTGTGTGTACTGTGTCGTAGTGGTGGCACAGAGTTAAAGAACCATTGGTAGGTCAGATATAGAACTAGTTCCACGTCCTTGTTGGCTTGAATATGTCATACAACGATCGTTCTCCAGGTGAATTTGATACCGACTAAGTTTTTTCTAACGCTTGACAGTCTTATCAATATGTGATGAAGTAGATGCTATACATAACCCCTATTTTGGAAACATTCTGCTTATTGCATAGATTGCTATGGATTTAGATGATAGTTGAGTGTTCACGCACTAAATCAGTGGTTTCAGTTGGCCCAAACATGGTACCTTTTTTGAACGTAGCTTGCAGTTTTGAAGTGTTCACAAGTCCAGATAGAATCGGCTCAAGGGGCAAGAATTTGCGCGCGCTCTAATTACTCCCGTAAAAATTTAAGAAGATAATTGTCCCTAACAAACACTTCGTACCGATCAATAAGTCGTGCATTGTGTTGTGATCAGAATTGTTAGTGGAGAAGTATTGGACTGTAGGGCAATATTAGTACGGCGTCATTAGGGTGTTTCAATTTCGAAATAGTGAGGAAGCTTAAATGCCAAGAATTCTGTTTTAGTGATTGTATTGTAATGTTTTCTGTTGTTTCTGTCCGTCGGCATGCTTCACAAGTCGTATAGGAGGTTGATATCTAATTGAAGCTGGACGTGATCAGCAACGAATAACATGTGAGCAGCTGATATGTACATAAAGCAGAAGCACTGAAGTGTCAACGCTTTATTCGGCTTGTAGATCCAGAGAAATCATGGTGATCTCGTAAGATTGCGACTTCTTCAAAAATGGAAAGAACGCATGAGGATGTTTATGACTCATTGGGCTGGAACTTTTGCTTTCAATGCTAACCACGTGGTCACCCGACCACCTCTGTGGCTGACGTGTTCCATCGCTGTCGAATGCGTATCAAATGGAATTTTGAGTTTAGAATGACGCATTGGTTGTTTTTAAATCAATTTTCGTTTCGTAGTTTGTATTCGTACGGCGAGGCACTTTTCTTTAAGTCTGCCGAGTTTTTCTTCCATTCTTAGAAGCGGGGTCACCAGAGGCCATTTTTTGTCATTTGAGATTAGCACTATTATTATTTGGAACACTGTCTTTGCTGAAGTAGTTCTGTATTGACTGCAAATGGTGTAGTTCTTATTTTTTTATTTTTATTTTTATTTGGTCCATCTTCACGTCTTCTGTGCGGATCCCAGCACTTCTCACAACGAATTTGTTTCGTCGCACCCATCGTCCACGAAGGTCTTCCAAGTTTTTAAGTGTGGCTTCGTTTGCTACGTGATAGTTTTCATTTCATCTTGAATGTCGTAGAATGCCGGTCAAGCAATTCTCCCTGGAGTTTTGAGATAGCTGGGCTGGAGCGTTCCCAATTGTATTCCAGAGAGGTCCGGTACCCAATTTGCCGACCCCGGAAGGATGAAAGGCTTGGTTGACCAGGAGCGCAATCGAACTAGCACTTTGCTCGTGATGACGGACATCACTACCACTGTGCTATCCTCCCCTTAGTTCTTATTACTACATTTTCTAATAATATTCCTTCATAAGTCATTTGCTTAAAAGGATAAAAAATAAATCATTTGCTTAGGTAGTAATGTTGAATAAAATCTCTATCTCTTGGTATCATCATCATATTAACGTTGTCATCAGTTGTCATGTATTCTGCGTATTGCAGTTGTAGCAATTCTTTCAAATACACTCCTCTTAAGTACTCCATTCCGTACAGTCTTCTTCATCGCTGGAACAATTCCATCATCCACATTCTTCCACTGGCGAAGGCATATTAATACAAAAGCTAAAGATTGTATGTAACATTATTACTACCTAATCAAATGGATTCTGAAAAGATACTATTAAGCGGGGTGGGGCTAAAGGATGATGGGCGACAGCGATCTGCATGCTTCGCGTGTCTATATCCATGCTAATGGAGAAGGTCGTTATGTCAGCTCCACAAGCAATGTTCCCGTCGCTGGTAGCGTTCCCGTTGGTAATACGGATACATGGCTTATACAAGATGCTAAAGTGAATGATACAGAGTACGAAAAATATTTTCTATACACCCGCCCGGCTTATTAAGAGGTTTAGTAATTTTCTTCGTATTTGTGTTGAGCAAACGCGAGGTGTTATTATTCTTTGTTCACGATTAAGCTGACGTTTCGGCGGATTTCGCCTTCCTCAGAGCCTGGAAAGGTCAAGTTGATAGCAATCTACCCGGCCAGACGCCCCATAACCAAACAAAGAAACTCCAAACCAGGATTTCAATCACTTTGAACACAGCTTTGCAAACTCACCGCTTCCTATGAGGTGTCCACTAAGTATGTCACGTAGAGACCAACCGCACAGAAATCACATGGAAGTATAATGTGCCCCTCCTGTTAGAAAAGCAGTTTTATATACTGCCCCATATCACGCGTGATAATGAGGCATTCTTCCCTGCGGTTCATTTTCGGATTTCTGGAATTAATCCAGAGTGCCTCGCGAGTTTTTCGCTCCTGTGTTCTGGATTCGCGTGCGAGGATCGTGACACATACTTCGAAGTCGTCCCCGTTATGTCTCTGGGTTCTATGCGTGCCTAGCGGGGTATTTGGGTCTTTTTTGGCCGGCTAGGTGTTCTTTTATGCGGACACAGAGGGGTCTACCCGTTTCGCCAATGTATTCGTCACCACACGTCTTACAGGCGGCTAGGTGTTCTTTCATGCGGACACAGAGGGGTCTACCCGTTTCGCCAATGTATTCGTCACCACACGTCTTACAGGAGATCAGATAAACTATACCCGAGCCAAGTAGTAAAAACATCTTGCTTCACTACCTCTCCTCTCACCCCTCTCACACGAAAAGGGCGCTTATGAGAAACATGTTTCGAACAGGGACGTGTGCACGGGAAGACAGCAGAAAGAGGAGTCCGGGAACTTGGCACGGCAAATAGCCATTTCTAATGGCTACGAAACTGTAGCACAGGATAGGTGTAGAGGAAATCGTAGGCCTCCAAACGACAACTCTAGCGATAGAAGGGTCCTGTTTATCCTACGCTTCATCTCAAATGATATAAGTACAGCTATAAAACGCTGCTTGAGAAGGGCGGGCTTTGAGAATTCGGTGAGCGTAGTTGAAATACCACCGAGTAATCTTAAGCGCCAGCTAGTTCGTAACCGCCTATATAACCGTCTGCATAATTTGCCCCAGTGGTAGAGACGGTGATTGCATGAGCTCGGGTATAGTTTATCTGATCTCCTGTAAGACGTGTGGTGGCGAATACATTGGCGAAACGGGTAGACCCCTCTGTGTCCGCATGAAAGAACACCTAGCCGGCAAAAATAGACCAAATACCCCGCTAGGCACGCATAGAACCCAGAGACATAACGGGGACGACTTCAAAGTATGTGTTACGATCCTCGCACGCGAATCGAGAACACGGGCGTGAAAAACCCTTGAGGCACTCTGGATTAATTCCAGAAATCCGAAAATGAACCGCAGGGAAGAATGCCTCATTATCACGCGTGATATAGGGCAGTATATAAAACTGCTTTTCTGATGTGAGGGGCACATTATACTTCCATGTGATTTCTGTGCGGTTGGTCTCTACGTGACATACTTAGTGGAAACCTCATAGGAAGCGGTGAGTGTGCAAAGCTGTGTTCAAAGTGATTGAAATCTTGGTTTGGAGTTTCTTTGTTCGGTTATGGGGGCGTCTGGCCAGTGTGCAAAGCTGTGTTCAAAGTGATTGAAATCTTGGTTTGGAGTTTCTTTGTTCGGTTATGGGGGCGTCTGGCCAGGTAGATTGCTATCAACTTGACCTTTCCAGGCTCTGAGGAAGGCGAAATCCGCCGAAACGTCAGCTTAATCGTGAACAAAGAATAATAACATCTCGGGTTTGCTCAACACAAATATGAAGAAAATTACTTGATCAATGCCGAGGTTAATAGAAAGTCGGTCGTGGCAGTTAAGAGGTTTAGGTTCAAAATTTCGTTAAAGCATGCAACTACTTCTATATGAGGGAATTTTAAGAGGTGGTAGAAAAAATAACACCATGATCTGGATGATACCTTAAACGGTGTAAAGTGGGAGATATTATGTGGATTTTTTGAGCAGTATTATATTTACATTTGTCGATTTATTGACACTCCCGCCCCTGTAGCTTGCTGATTGAGTGGCCATCTTTCAGGAATCGCCTTTATGCTGAGAATTTGTGACATTCAAAACGCACGGTTTTCTTACATTGTTTGTGCCAAGGAGGCTTCTTTCGTGAGCATTTCCCGAATGCCAAAATTGTCTTTGTGTGATGTTAACGTCGCTTTTGTTGTGAGTGGGTGTAGCCCCGTGTCCGCAATAAAATATGCGGCTGTAGTTTCTATGCTGGTGTTCTCGGATTCAGTGAGGTTTACTAGTCTTTCACGCTATAATGCTTCACTTGGTTTGATACTTTCGAAGCTGCTGAAGTCATTGGAGATGTTTCGTCGTCTTCAATACAGGGTCTAAGTTTTGCAAATACCTCAACATTGTGGCTGTAACAGTTCCCAGAATAGACTTTCCATTAATCTCGACATAGGTTTATAAATTAGTAGTTTTCCTTCTCAGCAATTGCGATGTTGCTATACAGCATACACTTCCATAGAAAAACACAATACAATACAACAGTAGCTGACGTTTCGGCAGTATCTCCTTCTTCAGAGCCTGGAATGGCAAACTGATATGCAGTTTACTAGGTCGAAGGCTTCAGTAACACTTACAAAAAGACGAGAAACTTTAGCGTGAGTTCAGGTACGATATAGCTGATCTCTTGTAATAATTGCGGAGATGAACGTATTGGCGAAACGAGCAGACGTTTGTGTATCCGTATAAAAGAACACTTAGATGGCAAACGAAAAGCAAGACAAAGCACCCCACTAGGCACACATAAGATACAAAAGCATAGTGAAGACGATTTTGAAGTAAAAGTCACAGGAGTAAAATCCTTGCACAGGAGTCCAAAACACCAGCGCGAAAACTCCTTGAGGCTTTTTGGATCAATGCCAAAAACGCTACAATAAATAGCAGGGAAGAATGCCCAGAGGTCATACGCAACCTGATCCCGTATGTTCGCATCGATTTTTGATGTGGGATGGTGCAGCCATCAACCATATGCGACTATAATCAGCTGTTTTAATCTTCTTCATTGGAAGTTACGTAAAAGCGGTGTTTTTTGAGAAGCTGTTGATCACGTAATTGCCATAGAGTTTTTCGTTTTTGTAAGTGGTATTGAAGCTTTTGGCCTAGTAGATTGTATATCAGTGTATCTTTCCATCCTCTGGAAAAAGCCGATACTGCCGAAACGTCAGCTACTGTTGTATTGTATTGTGTTTTTCTATAGAAAAAAATGTATGCTGTATAACAACCTCGCGATGGCTGAAGAAGAAAACGAAGCATACGTTTGCTTCCATACAATAACACACGTACAACACAACCGTAGCTGACGTTACGGCAGAATCACCTTATTCAGAGCATGGAAGGGTACACCAATACTCAACTCGCTAGATCAAACGCTTCAACAGCGCAAACAGAAAGATGAAAATTTTAACGACAATTACAAGATAAACGGCTTCTCGAAAATAAAATGACAAAACAAAAAACAAAAACAAAAGATCGTCTTAGGTGGACAACACAGCCACTTTCTCCGCCGCTGCATTCAAGAATCGCGCCGAAGTTTATAAAACGAAAACGACTTCAGGAGGTATGCGGTCAAACAGAGGGAGCCAACAAGTACGAGGCATCGAAGTGGAACTGCTCCGCGCCCCACTACGAAACAAAGGGAACGAAATGTTCGCAAGAAGGATGAAGTGTGTGACGAAGGAACATCTTTCTGCTTTGTATTTGGATTATCAACTTTGGAGGAGAATAGTTGGTGGGTCAATATTAATATACAATTCTATTAGGTCCAATTAGAATTGGGTCCATGTATTTCACAATTACGGCCCATCTCTAAAACAACCTTGGATGGCATGCAGCCTCTATGAACTTCAAGATCGATTCTGCAATCAGGCTAAACAAGGGCTATCAAGCAAAGTTGGAAATCAAGAGGCGGTGGCACTACCACCATTTCCTTTCCTTAGAACGTTTTTTAGGCAGTAGGATCACAACGACGGAGTTGACATAAAATCCCGCATGTTTTCGGATGGCGTTCTCGAGACCCTTAAACATTACTGCGATAGAAAGTTTATCTCTAGCTTTACAGCCGCGCGAAAATGTGGCATGTGAGAAATTAGAGAATTAATAAACTCGAAAACAATAAGATTGTCTGTTAGTGATAATAGGGGAGAGTTCGGAGTTGTTCCTTGCCAGGAGTGATATTACCCTTAATCGCCCATTATCTGAAAGGGAATGCAAGAGTCAATTTCGAAAGCTAAACAATCAATGGGTCAGTGTAGCAAAGGCTGCCGGTTTAAAATTATCGGTTATTTCGCACTTCAAAATCAATAGACCAAAATGCGCCGTTCTATACCTACTTATTAAAACACATAAGTTGGTATCACCTGGTGATCTATCTTACGTCAACCAACCCATTTCATTT